>JAZBGY010001915.1:0-15377 GCA_037414755.1 Lydus trimaculatus
ATCTAGCATGTTGAAATAGATTATCGTATAGAGTGCGTTGATAGCGCAGTCGCCAGTGACGTCATCCATTACTTAATGAATTCTTATAAGACCAATCAGTCCTATAGAGAGCAGAGCACGTTTATAGTCCTTGTTTTAGTGTTACTTACTCTACATCCATCGCTTAGGGCTTCATATCGTAAACGCATATTGCCTTTCGGTAGTAATTCAGCATCATTCCATGCCATAAATTTCAAGCCTCTTCTATACGTATGTTTCATTGCATCATAGTAGGCTATAGAATTTTTACAGTGATAAGTAAGATTTTGTTCAGCATGTGATGATAAGAGTTGTAAGAATCCAATTTGATTACTATGCGCTTTATAGGTTAGCTAGAATTTTTATGAAACATTTTTAGGTTATAGCTTTTATTTGATGTAATGGTGCTTACTTTCATGCCTTTATCCATCTCACCCAACCATATTTCTGGGTCTTTTTCTTTATAATGGATCTCAGGTGATACTGCCGGTTTCGGTATGATACATGTAGCTTTTGTGTCCATATTGCAGTGGACTAGGATTGCGTCTTTAGGATCTCCTTCATTTGGATCCACCCAATATTCGCCTATTGTAACGGTGTTTTCATTATTATTATTATTTGGGTTAAATATGGTGGTGGTTTATTACCATTGGGTAGGTTGGGGTAAGCATTGGAGATGTCACGACACGTTTTGCCTGGTGAGTTCTTTTCACCATTTGGTCGTTTGAATTTGTCAAAAGATGATTTCAATTGTTCATAAGCTCTAATTACTAATTCACGTTTTTCTTCTTGTGTCATCTCTTTGCCAAAGATTCGAACTGGTTCATCGCCCATAGGATCTGGACCTTTTTGATTACTTTGTGATAAAATTGCTGCTAAACTAGCAGCATCATAATTTAATCCATCACCAGGTGGGCCAGGTGGTCCAGGTGGTCCTAAATTATTATGTTTTATTTAAAAAGTTGAGTGAAATTTAATGTTGTTATAGTTACCTGGAGATCCTGCTGGACCAGGTCGTCCATCATTTCCATTACTACCTCTAGGTCCTGGTGGTCCTTGTAAACCTGGTTGGCCAGGTGCTCCATCATGTCCGGGTGGTCCTTTCGGTCCTACATCACCATCTTTGCCTGGTGGTCCAGGATTACCAGTTGGTCCACGTTCACCAGCAGGTCCTTGAGTACCCTGTGGTCCTTGTAATCCCATTAATCCTGGATGACCTTTGGATCCTTTCGGTCCGCTTTCACCACGTTCACCTTTAGTACCTTGAGCACCTGGTACACCTGCTATTCCTCTTTCACCTTGTGGTCCTTCGACACCTTGAGCACCTGTTTCGCCAGGTGGGCCACGTTCTCCTACAAGCCCCGGTGGGCCACTAGGACCTTGAGAGCCCTGAGAAGAAAAATTTACATATGATTTTTAAGATGAATGAATGCAACGTGTTTGTCGTACCGGTAAACCAGGTGACCCTGGATTTCCTGCTGGTCCTGGTGGTCCAACTGGTCCTTTATCTCCCGTTCGTCCCGCTAAACCAGGAGGACCCGGTTTTCCAGTTGGACCTTCCGCGCCAGGTTCACCAGCTGGACCAATTTGTCCTGGTGGTCCAGGTAGTCCTTGTGGTCCCGGTGCGCCTTCGTTCCCGGGCTTTCCTGGGACACCAGCCTCTCCAGGACTTCCTGGAGATCCTCTAGATCCTAGTGGTCCCGGTGCACCAGGTAATCCTGGTAGACCTATACAAAATTACCACACACACCAAGTAGACGTTATCATAATTAATATATATTATTGGAATACCTCTTTCACCAGTAACACCTTGTGGGCCTGGGGGTCCGATAGGACCTGGTGGACCTTCAGCTCCCGTTTCACCTTTCATTCCTTCGACGCCTGGTGGTCCCGATAAGCCCTGTGGGCCAGGCGGACCCATCCTACCAGTTTCTCCAGGAAAGCCCTTTATACCTGGTAAACCTTGAGGACCTGGAGGACCTTGATTACCAGGTGCACCCTTCATTACACCGTTAAATCAAATAAATACTCATTGTCAGTATCATGTCTCACATAATATATCATACCGGTTGTCCTGTTTCTCCTGGTCTTCCTGGTAGTCCCATAGGGCCGACTTCACCCCTAGCACCCGACTCTCCTCTAGCACCTTTACTACCTGTAAGACCAATAGGACCTTGAAGACCTGGTGGGCCCTGTTTGCCAGATGGCCCTGGATGTCCTTGCATTCCTTTTGCTCCAGCTACACCTCTATCTCCTTTTGCTCCTGGTAACCCTACTAGACCTGGTGGACCAGGGAATCCTTGAACGCCTGGACTACCGATTGGTCCTCTTTCACCGGGTGCTCCAATACTCCCAGCTTCGCCTTGTGGTCCTGGTGGTCCAGGTTCTCCTCTTTCAGCAGGTTCACCTGGCGGACCAGGAGGACCAACCATCCCTTGAGGCCCTCGTTCACCTACAGTCAGAGAATGAAAATAGTTGAGGTTCAGTCAATGTCTCTGAAATTAAAATAAAATCTTACCCTGTCTACCAGGTGGTCCTTCCGGTCCAGATGGGCCAGATGCGCCTCTTTCTCCTTTTTCACCATGTGCGCCTGCCGGTCCTCTTCCACCAGGTAGTCCTAAAAGGCCTGGTGTGCCAGGATGTCCTTTAGCACCTGGTGGCCCTGGTAAACCCTAAGTAAAAGCGACACACTTATAAACAATCTAAACTTATAAAATATACGCAAATAGTTAGCTCTAAACTTACTGAAGGACCGTCGGGTCCTTGTGCTCCAGGAGGTCCTTTCGCTCCTGTTTCACCAGGTTGACCCATAGGACCTCTTTCTCCTGGGAAACCTCTTTCTCCTCTTGGTCCATGGCCTCCAGGTGGTCCTGGAGGTCCTTGAACTCCGGCTTCACCGTCTTTTCCTTGTAATCCCGGATTTCCTGGCGTACCAGGTAATCCCTAATAAAATTGCTTAGTATTTAAAGATACACGCGAATCAATATGTGCACACCTGAAAGCCCCTCTGTCCAGCAACTCCTGGAGGACCCCTCGCACCTTCAGCTCCTGGAGGACCTGGAAGACCTTGAGGTCCAGGAGCACCCTCTTTACCGACATCTCCTCTAGGACCAGTAGGTCCCGGTGGACCAGGTTCTCCATCTCTTCCTGATTCTCCCTTAGAAATTATTTCAATAAAACATAGTAGAATTATAAAATTTACGGTCTTACTTGCATTCCTCTATCACCCGGCAGTCCTATTGGACCCGGTAATCCTTGCAAGCCTTGCGGTCCTTGATCACCCGGTTTACCATCTGCTCCAGGTGGTCCTCTTTCTCCAGGACCTCCTGGTTTTCCAGGAGTCCCAGGTCTTCCAGTCATTCCTCTTATTCCTGGCAAACCTGTTGGTCCTGGTCTACCAGATTCACCTTGTGAACCCTTAACACCAGGAAATCCAGGGACACCTCGATCACCACGTTGTCCTTTTGGTCCTACTGGTCCATCCGCTCCTGGTAATCCTGCTGCACCGGGTACTCCTCTTTCACCCGGTGGCCCTGATGGTCCTATTGGTCCCCGCATACCTCTTTTGCCACGCTTTCCTTCCGGACCTTCCGTTCCAGGAGGTCCTCGTAAGCCGGGTGCGCCGGCTTCTCCTTTCATTCCACTTTCACCTTTATATCCTCTTTCACCTGGTGTACCCTATTTTAGTTTTTAAATATTAGTCTTAAGTTGAATCTGTGAGCGTTAAGTAACTTACAGGACTTCCTTTTGGACCGATCTGTCCAGGATTACCGCTAATTCCAGGTAATCCTCTAGGACCTGGAAAACCAGGTGGTCCACTTATACCAGCTGAACCGGGACTGCCCTTTTCGCCGGGCGTTCCATCTCTTCCTGGTGGACCGGGAGGACCTGCCTCTCCCGATTGTCCAGGCCTACCAGCTTCTCCTCTTGGTCCTTGAGGTCCTTGACTTCCTTTTGGGCCATAAGCGCCTTGATCTCCTTTAGCTCCAGGAATGCCTGGAAATCCAGGTGGTCCAGGTTTTCCAATATCACCCTATAAACAAAATTACTCAATAATCAAGCACAGTAGATGTTACAATTTATTTATTTATCTACCGGCAATCCAGGCAGACCGGCAATACCATCAACACCCCTTAAACCGGGCGGCCCTGGTGGTCCTTCTCGTCCTCTTTCACCACGTGGTCCAACAGGACCGATAGGTCCCATTGGTCCCATTAATCCAGGACTTCCACTTGTTCCTTTTTCACCGGATGGTCCTTGTTCACCTTTTGTACCGTCAATTCCGGGATAACCTCGATGACCTTTTGCACCTGGTAATCCTGGCATTCCTGCTAATCCTCTAGGACCTGGTGGGCCGGCTGCACCCGGTGCTCCACTTTCACCGTCAGCTCCTGGCTCTCCCTACCACGGAATTAGAGTGTTAATGAACTGAATTAATTAATTAATTGTAAAACATTGACACATTGATGCTAAAAATAATGTGCAATTATATTAAAAGTTTAGATGCAATCATGTCTAAAAATAAGCAATTTATTGTGACATCATCCCACTAACATGACCTCTGATTAACGCTAATCAATCTTACATCTTTTCCTGGTGATCCTGGTAGGCCTCTAGGACCTAGCGGTCCTGGTGGTCCCGGTGGCCCCGTCTCGCCAGTTTCACCACGCACACCTTGAAAACCTTGAGGTCCTAGTGAACCAGTAGGCCCTGGTGGTCCTCTAGGACCAATTGGACCAACTTGTGCTTGCAAATATTGAAATGGTTCAACAGGAAATGCAGGACCTTTATCTTGACTACTTTGCGATAATGCTAATTGTTGATAGTAAGCTGATAGATCTGGTGCAGGTCCTGGTGGACCTGGTAATCCTGGTATACCCGGTTGGCCAGGACTACCTGGTAGACCTGGTTCACCTGGATAACCAGTCTCACCTTGTGCTCCAATTGCTCCTCTATCACCTGGTATCGGATATGTTGGTTGTGGTTCTCTAGTTGGTCGAATATTTCGACAATCTTCATCCGTTTTACAATTGACTTTGCTATCGGAACAGGTGCAATTCGTACATGGGCCAACACTCCAGATTTGTTTGTCACGGTAAGTGCTACCATTATAAAGGCAACTTCGATTGGTTGCGTTATTGCTCTCTGTAGGTCTTGTTGGGTATAAAATGTGAACATCTACAGTACCAGTCGGTGGAACAGTTGTCCGTTCATTGTCAGGTTGATCAAATGTTGTTGTTAGGTTTTCACGTAACACCGGGGGCCTTACAGACGTTGCTATAGAACCAAAAACGAAAAATTTCAATTAGAATTAACAAATTACCAAACAAAACCAACACGAACTTGTCTTATTATCATCATAATCGTAATCATAATCGTATTCTTCATAATCGGGTTGTTGGTTCAATGGGACATCTTCAGATGGTTGTTCAGCTTGCACTTTAACTTTTCTACGTTTACCACCATCTACTTCATACACAAATTCTAATAATAAAACAATAACAACAAATATCCACGGTAAATGTTTATAAATCATAATAGAAATCGAAAAATAATACTGAAATCCCAAACTGAAAATTAGCAGGGTTAGGACTAACAAGAAGTAGGACAACTCTTGGTTTTTATTAATATAAAGAGGGGTCAGGGGGGCATATATGAATAAATTAAAATGCATATATCCCCACTATTACTGAAATCTTTAAGAATATTGACATATTTCTGGTAGAAAAATATTGAAAATTGCAAAATTTCAGGAAAATTTTCGAAAATGGCGCGCTTTTTTTCAAACAATACAAAATCCACCATTTTGATATTGACCTTCATTTGTTTTATCAATAATTCGAATTAATACAACAACAATCATAATTCTTCTAGTAAATTTGGATTTTTATCAAATCTTATCAATTAGAGAACATATTTGATTCATTTTACACATAATTATGCAACAATAATTAAATAAAGAGTGTTTGAGATAGTTGGCTATGATTCGTATGCATTCACTATGTTTATCAAAATTCCACCAATCATTAATTAGAATTTTAGACAAATGAATAGCAATAATGGAGGGTAATTTAAAATTTTTCAAAAATAATCAAGCTAATTAGAGCTTTTTTATGAAAAAATTAGCACTCTCTATCTTTGTATTTAATTAATAAAAGTCCTAGAAATTTAGGAAAGGTCAATTTATTAAAATATAAATAGATATTTAGATTCTAAAACAATAAATTGTAGTGATTGCCTGAATTAATATAAAATATTCTTCTATTAATTTATATTGGCTCTATTTCAAATAGATGTGTGATCTAAATAAAAGATTAACATTAAAAATATTGTCATCATTCTATTATTAATATTTATTATAAATCAAATCTTTATAAAAAAAACAGGCTCCTATATATATGTAGTTCATTGTTCGCAAAATTGTGAAACATTAATGTTGAATGATTTTGATTGAAAAACTAATTAGTCCATACTGTTTAATAATGAATTATAATTAGAATTGCAAAATGTTGTTATTTTAAATAATACAGATGCTTTAATGATGTAATAATATATTGCATGATGAGCTTTCCAGTAGGTACAACAGCAATTTTTAGCAGATTTATCAAATGCACCAATTTTAACCAATCCAAATACACGATTTATCAATAAAATTCCCCTAATTAAACGTAAACTTCCCCGGAAAATAACCTAAAAACAATATATTCATTTATAATTTAAATAGGATCAAGATAAGCTTAGAATTGTTTGAATGAAACACAGTAGAAGTTTTATTTTGTATTTTTATTGGAAAATTAACAACAAATATGCATTTATGTGTTAAACAAAATGGGGTCATTATTTTCTCTAATAGCACTACAATTATTGAATTTGTTTATATAAATTAAACATCTGTTTTAATAATTCTATTCAACGATTTTGATTTATCTTGATTAATTATTATAAATAGAACAATAAATTGATAATAATTACAATCAAAAATATCGAAAATTGATATAATTTATTTATTGATTTAACAATACTACAACAATAATAAATAATGTTTAAATTGAATTTGGCGCTTTTATTAGTTCAAATTTCCACCACTAGATGTCCACCGGAAATAAGTCAATCTAATGACGTATACATTATATTTTAACAACATAAAACCTAAATTAATAATAATAGAAATCAACAATAATTTTAATTAATTTAAAATTAATTGGTAAGTAGAAATTAATTTGAATTATACAATTTGCTTAAGAAAGAAATAATATCGATCGGAATGGCTACTATTCATATCCACTTCCGTCTGGCATTGAACAGGAAAAGGAAATCGTCCAACAAAATGGTGATTTTCCGTCGGACATTTTTTTAAAAAAAAAACAAAACAAAAATAATTCTAAGGTTATGTTATTATAACCTCTAAAATTTAATAATGTTTTTAATTGTAGAAAATGATAAAATTTACAAATCCAGACGATACAAGACGAAATATAACAACAGCAAAATTGATATTACCTGAAAATCTAGCTTTAGACGGTGCCGAATTAATTCCAGTAAGTCCCCACAATTTCTTACAATCTCATTATTATTATTATTATTACAATTTTAGATTGATTGTGGTGGTAGATTGATAACACCAACGATATCGGTGAATGAATTAGGTAAACAATTATTAAGAGCTGCAGCTGATGGTAATGTTGATAAGACGAAAGCTTTATTAAATCGTGGTGCATTATTTACCGCTGATTGGGTAGTAATTTGTTTAAATTTTGGAGAAATTTATTTAATATTCGATTTCTAGTTAGGTGCAAGTCCATTACATTTAGCTGCACGTAATAATCATTTAGAAGTTTGTGAAATTCTATTACGTGCCGGTATATCAAGGGATGCACGTACTAAAGTTGATAAAACACCCCTACATATGGCCGCTTATGAGGGACATTGTAGTATTGTTGAGATTTTATTAGAATATGGGGCTGATCCGAATTGTAGAGATTTGGTATTATTTTCATTTGTTATTAACAATAATTATTTAGTAATTTTTTTGTTGCACAGTTGGGTATGACACCGTTACATTGGGCGGCACAAAATGGTCATTTAGATGTTGTTAAAATTTTATTAAAACGTTGTACAGAAACCGATCCTGTTAATAAATTTGATTTAACACCAGCTGATTTAGCGGTACAAATAAATCGTTTAGATATTGTTGAAATATTAAATATAACAGAAAATCAACGTATTTCCGATCCATTAACATTACAATTATTATCGGATAATAGTAATGAAACGAATTTACAACAAAATCTATCACCAACATCACAATCGTTAACATCAAATTCACCAATACCTTTAGAAACGATATTGTTGGAGGAAGAGGAGCAGGAAGAAGATGATGTAGAAGAAGATGCGGAAACTTTAAATTTAAATGATGCTACTACTACTACTACTACTGCAACAAATGATAATAATATGTTTGCTGAATCTATGAAATTATTACAAGAACATGGGTTAACAATGTTAACAAATGATGATACGAATATTTTAACAACAGTTATGGAAACTGGACATTCTGTTGTATTGACCGATATTGGTAAAGAAGTATTGAATTCGTTGAAAGAAACTGAAAAGAATCAACAACAACAACAACAATTATTGAAAAGAAAGATAATAACAGTAACACCAGAAGAATTATTAGCAATGACAAACAATAAAACAATTTTTAAACAAATTGAACGTATCAATAATAAAAATAAAAATATTAAACGTATTGTTATGAAAAAAAATAAAATTATACCAATTTCAAATAATGTTAATAATGTAATTTTGTTTTAATTGTAATATTTGTTGTTAATTTTTTTTTAATTTTTCCAGATATTTAAATCAGCATACAAGACATGTCCAACAGATATGGAAACTGTGATGACACAATTAATAGAAGCACGTAAAACAATTGAAGAATATAAAGTGAAATTATTGAAAAAAGAACAAGAAGCTGAACGTTATAAACAACAATTGAAATTGTTAATGGATTAGTTGTTAAATTTGTTTTTTGTTTATTTTTTAAAAAAGTATTATTTATTGTTTTCTATTTGTGTACATATTTTTTTACCTTTTAAAAACGAAAAATCGAAAAAAAACGATTAGTTTTTAATAACATCACCTGTAGTTGCATTTATATTGGTATGGGGTACGACACGAAATGCATGGTCGTAGAGGGCGAAACTGGTATATACGCAGTTCACCTTGTGTTGCAATTGCATTATCATGTCTAAAAATATGCATTTTATTGTGAGACATCATCACCTCAACACGACCTCTAATTATTGCCAATTGCGTTTTTCTTGGTGGTCTTGGTTTTACTATGCACACCTTGGTTGATCTCTAGGTCCAACTTGAGGTTGTAGAAATTGACTACTTTGTAATAATGGTAGATCCAGTCTCACCTTGTGTTGCAATCACTCCTCTATCACTTGGTGTCGGACGTTTTTGGTTGTTCGGATATTTCGACAATCTATCGGTTTTATAGCTGACTGTGCTGGTTACTCGCCAATTTCACCACGTCCACCTTAAAGATCTGGAGCAGAACCTGGTGGACCTGGTATACCCGGTTAGCCAGGATAACGTCTCACCTTGCGCTCCAATTGTTCCTCTATCACCTGGTATCGGATATATTAGTTGTGGTTCTCTAGTTGGTCGGATATTTCGACAATATCTACAGTACCAATCGGTGGGATAGTTGTCCGTTTGATCAAAGGCTGTTGTTACGTTTTCGCGTAGCATCGGAGGACTTACAGGCGTTGCTACAGAAGCAAGAACTTATTTTCATCATAATCGAGTAGTTGGTTCAAAGCAACTTCTCCAAGGGGTTGTACAGCTTGCATTACATCCACTTCATACACAAATTACAATAATATAATAGAAAAACCGGTAAATTTTTAATAATTTATTAAAGAATAAAGTAATTTATGATACACTGATGATAAACTCTACTACCAATTTGTTTAAAGGTAGACTTCCTGGAGACGTTCTAGTGCTCAAAATTTCACTTAACTTTAAATTAATCAATTAAATAACGTAAAATTACGTTAGAATAAAATTAACACTAAATATAAAGGGGTGGAAAAAATAAACAAAACAAAACAAAAAAAACTGGAGTATTAAATAAAAATTAACAAATGAAAATGTATTCATATCGAGCAACTTAAACAATGATGATATATAGGCATATATAGAGCTGAAATAGAAGCATACACATTTTGGGAAAGGGGGGGGCGAATACCAAAAAACGGGAACAAAAAAAAATTCCAAATTTACATCAAATCAATAATAATATGCTAATCGATAAAACTTTGTTCAACACATGCTTTAACACGTTTCTCATATTCACGACGATTTTCTTTATAAAGTTGGGCAGCCATCGAGTTTGCAGGTGAATTCGGATTTGGATCACTCAACAATGACTACAAAACAATTGAATTTAATTAAAAAAACTAAACAACAAAAATAGCAAATTCTACTTGAATTGATGTTAATATTGCTGAAACATCATAAGTGGGACTCCATCGATTTTGTAAAATATCTAAACATATCCCACCATCTGCATAAACATTCGGATGGAACATATGACTAACAAAACGTACTGTTGGTGGTTTATTTGGATATTCTTCTGTAAATTCAATTGTCAATTTAAATGTACCATCTTCAAATGGTGTATCATGTGGACCAAATATAACAGCATTCCATATCATTATATTGTTATCAGTTGGGGCACCACTAACACCAGTTGGTGGATCTTCTTGTAATCTACCAAATAAACACAAAATTATCACAAATTACTATCAATAGCAAAAAATCACCTTTTAAAGTCTCTCATAAGGCGTCGTCGAGCTGGTGTAGACATTATTTATAAATCTATCTATTTCTACTAAATATTGTTAATTTATTCTAACAATTGTGTAATTAATCAACAATTACGTTTAATTAATCAATTTAACACACGAAATTTTATTATTAATTACAATTAAAACATAAAACTATTATCATGACATATAGAATGATTAAATACAGGACAGCTGTAGTGATTTAAAACAAAAAATACACTAAAATGATGAATAGGTTATTTTTCTAGGGGAATTTCATCGAAAATCACTAGAATCTAGGGAATTTTACAAATTACCAACAAAACCAACCATAGAACTCTACACTAATAAAAACAAAGATATAATATCGTCATCCTTTTCTAACACACTAGTTGAAGTAATAATAAATATTAAAGCTCTATTATCGCTAGCAATCTGGAAATAAAGCAAACCATACACTTGCAATTAAGTTGCGATTTATTTAAAAAATAACAAATACAATTTAAACTGGAATGCCTGATCTAATTCTAATTGTATTATCAATTTTTTTATTAATCGAACTTGATTCGTTTGTTTTTTTTGTTGTATTATTATGATATTCTAATTGTTTATCAATAGCACGAAATTGCCATGACCAATTTGCTTTATATAAAAATGGACGATGATCATAACGATTATCATCAGGACTATATTGTTCTGTATGATATGATGGTGTTAATACAGTCATTTTATGGCGATTTATTGCATAACAACGAAAAAAATGTTTAACTTTTTCTGATATTTGTTTTGGTGTTTGTTTTTGTTGCCATAAAAATATTAATTTACAATACATTGAATATGGACCACATTTTTCAATTTTACGTAAATGTCCAAATTGTTGTAATTCATCATATGTCATACCCATATCATCTTCATCTGTTTGTTTTATATTACCATTATCAGATAATGGTTCTAATTCAGCTGTAGGTGGTGCTTTTAATATATCATTTAATATAGGTAAATTATATTTATCTTTTATATAATTTAAAAACATTTTTAAATCATTCTTTGATATACCACCAATTGGATTAATATCAGCACTACTACAATCATATTTTGTCATATAACCACGTAATGCTTCATCAACATTTGATGAACCTAATACTAATAAACCACCAGGACGTCCACGTACCCACAATAATAATTGAGCAAATAGATACGATAAGATCATACGTAATCTAGCTTGGATATTTTGTAAGGCAAGATTTTGACGTGGACAACCACCATTTATTGCAAATTTCGGTATATAACCCGTTATATTTGTAAATATATCAATAATTGTTGTAATAGCACGATCTATTGTTATTGTTAAATGATAACTACCAATTGATTTGGCTAATGTTATTGCACGATTTCTTGTATCTTTTGATGAATTCTCTGTACCCATATAACATGTAACTAATATATGATTGCATAATTCAATTGGTGATTTTGGTGTATATTCATGATTGCCTAATAAACGACGTAAATCAAATAATACTTTCATATCACCTTGTTGGATTGCATCAACAATTAAATTACACATTGAATAAACAATAACAGCAACACTTGATGAATCAACACCACCACTTAATGGTAAAAAAAAACCACCTTGTCCTGAACGACGTAAATAATCCCATAACCAACATGCTGGTCCTAATGCAATTTCTTCAGCTGGTTCTAAATAAATCCAATCTAATGGTATTGCTGTTGGTAGTAAGAAATCATAATCTGATGATAATGAGAAATCAACAACAATTCTTGGATAACTTGGACTATTCGATGCTAGATGTGTACGTGATCGCATTTGATTCCTATACGATCGAATATCTTCCAAATCGATTGTAGCAGATATAACTTCCTAAACATGCGGAAGGAAAAAAACTACTTTAAAGGCTGGAGCGCGGGGATGGTACAACCAAGGACTATCAACCCGCTTCCTCTCTATAGGACTATTTGACCAATATTTGTTTCAATTCAGAATCTTAAAATTAATAGAGAAACACTATCTGACCGCGTGTTTTGTTTCCATCTCACTTAACTTACTTGCAAGCCATCAGATTGGTTAATGCTTGTTTTTCAGCAATGTACCTATTTCGAAGATTTTTGCGCTATAGATTAGATTAGATTATAGGGGTCGTTTGGCCTCTTTTCAGCCTTCCTGAACTGCGACCACAGCTAAGCTATTGTTCTTAACCCTCCATCTATTGATATCTTGCTGGGAAAACTATTCGCCACCTTAACAGGTGATAGAGCCACTCTAAGTGGGTGAGTCTTATGTGAGTCAGCGCGTCACATTTTCACAGTCTACTTTGTCCAGTTTTTTCAGATGGTAACTCATTGGGCAGTGTCCAGTTGAAAGCTCCGTTACCAGTCTTAGGTCGTTCCTACTTAGATCAAGCTTTCTTAGGCAAAAAGTCAATAAACTTCTTAACTAGTCGCAATCCTCCACAGTATCTCGATTGGAGGATTGTTCTGCTCCATTTCCATCCGCAGATTTCCTTCTGTAGGTATTGGCTAACCCACAGAATAGCTCTGGACCTCTATAAGAGGATCCATAGCATCTATTCTTGTAGGAAACTCATCGGTTATTTCGTTCCCAACAAATCCCTGGTGGCCTGGCGTAAATTTATTGTTCTTAGGCTTAGTTGTGTCAAAGATTGACGACATTCCCAGGTGGTTTTTGACTCAAGACTATAAGCCTTTAGAGTTTTCAACAGCACCTGGCTGTCTGTCAAGGTGTACCTTTGAATTTTCTTCGTGAGCACTTCCTAGTACAAATTTATGGTTGACGACTTTTCTAAGGCTGAGGATACCCACTATAAAAGGGGCCATATTTTCCTATACCAGTTCTATTGTTCATTTTAGATCCATTCATGTCCCAGCAAGAGGATTTGTAATTTACCCTTTGGCGGTCTTCCAAGAGCACATCAAAAGGGATTTCGAAGTCAAATTTCGTCGGCTTGACCGGAAATTCTGTACGTATTTGCCGTATACATACAGGGTTGGTGGCTTAAGTGTCGCAATCATTCGAGATCTGCATGTGTAGAAAAGGAACAGAAATAAAAGTTTTAAGAACGTGTACTGCCTTTTTGACTGCCCCAAGGTACGTATACGTTCTTAAAACTTTTATTTCTGTCCCTTCTCTACAAAATGTTCGATCTCGAATCACTGCGACACTTGAGCCACCAACCCTGTACATAACTAGTGACGTCATCTACTGCATAATGGATTTCCCGATCAGCAGGAAGGCCAAGAGCGAGGTTGGGCTGCCGGTACAATCCTTCCACGGGACCCGGAAAATGACGCTATATTATAATTAGAACGACATCCGAGGGTTAGTTCGGGTCCTGGTGATTTATATCGGTTGTACCTTCCTCTTGTCGGTCCTACCGATCCGGCAGTCCTATAGAGAGCGAAACAAGTTGACAGTCCTTGGAGCGGGCGCGCAACCCAACAACTTACAACATCCTGTAATGAGAATTGTCTACTGCGACTTATAATCGCGCCATTCAATGAGATACAAGAGCACCCATTGAAATAGACTCGTTGTCCATCACAACCTCTTAAATTACTAAAAACATAACAACCACCTGATTTGAATGTGGCATTTTTAATTAAATCAACCGATATATAAGATTTACGTAATTCCGTATAACTTCCACTACTATTACAAATAATTTCAATACCATCTAATGCCATATCAATATGTGAACTTTTTGGATTCCATAATTCTTCACATATTTCAAAACCTAAACATGTATCTTTTAATGTTATCACACCATCACCAATAGGTACAGTTAATTGTCCAGTTAATTTCGTTATCATTCTTGGTAAAAAATAGTCTTCAATACAACGTGGTTTTTTCCATGATGTAAACCATCTAGATTCACGATAATTACCATCATCACACATTTGCATTTTAGGACGGATTAATAAGATTTTTTGATTTAAAAAGATTACACGACAATTATAAGCAACATTACGATGCATTACAGGCATACCAACATCAATTATTATATCTTTACATAATGGGGCTTGTAATAATTCCAATAAGACTTCCCAACTATGCAGATACGTGTCGCTTTCATAGAAATGATCTTCACAACTGTAACCGCTAGAAATTATCCAAACAATTAGTTAAATTATTAGGGGGGAAACTGAGGGTTTACCATATTTCTAATTCCGGTCCTGTGCGGAATGTCGCCCCTAAATCTTTGGCTTCTAATATTGACTCTAAAATACGTTCACGATTACCATCAAAATCTAATGCCCATTGGTTTAATGTACAACAAGCGATTGTCACTTTACGCCCCATTTTTGTGGAAAATTCAACAAGGAAAAATCAAACGAATTGTGAGACGCAATTAACCTAAAAAAGTTTGATCGATATTTTCGTTGTTATCGCAAACTAGATGTTATCACGATTATGTAACATGCGTAACTGCGGATATTTTAGTAAATTATCCGGTTATTACTAGGTTATTTTGTTTATTT
>JAZBGY010001916.1:0-15363 GCA_037414755.1 Lydus trimaculatus
ACCAAGACTAACTATCCAGCGACTCTATGTCGCTAACAATGCTTAATCAGCACTCCTCACAATACCTAAGTCTGTTCATGAGAATAAACCTACCATAACCTGGGGAAGTTGAGGTTCAACGCAACGCTGGGTCTCATTTATAAGCAAACCATGCAATATAATTAAATGACTTGCTTTAATACAGAAGTTATTGCCTTGATTTTATCTCATAAATTTTCACGACGTGACATCTTCTAAATCAACTGATGCACTATCTTGCTATGTCTAGCTTATTTAGAGGATTGCTGCTTTGGAGTTGTTTACTTTTGTTTTTTTCGATTTGATCGTCTGTCTAAAAACAGGGCCGATTTATCATTTGGTAAGCAGTTGGGTGTGGTTGTGCTTATTTCAAGCATTTAAACTACAATCAATAATAATTTGAATGTGTCCTAAGGCTTACCATCTGTGTCTTGGACCTGGATCCCTGGATGTTTAGTTTTTGAAGGGTTCCACCTTTACTTATAGGTCACAACGTTGGCTGATGTCATAAGACTCATAAGTGAGGAATTATTTAAGTAAGGGAATTTTGTAATTTGCCTAAACCATATCCTATAGTGCCAAAATTTTAATGGTACATATACTCCAAACAGTTGAATGAAACAATACAGCACATGAAAGTACCACAACTGTTTTAAGAAAATGAAAATGATGACAAAGATAAAATTGTCTTAATTACTATCGAACAGTTAACAACACCACTCTTTAATAGGTGAATGAATGCGATGGATGGTGGGCAAAATATTATTATTATTATTATATTAATTTAAATGACGTCATAGATAGTATAGTGGTTTTCTACAATTGAGCATACCTTACTATGTTACTCTCCTTAATGTTTTGCTATAGTGCTGCCACTACCTTCAAATCTGTCATCTACTGTCATCGTAATCAAGTTAGGTTATGTTATTGTTTGAAATTTGACAAAAATGGTATTTTTTTCTTAAAAATAATAATAGAAAAAGACCTCAAATAATTAATAATAATGTCATCTGTGACCCATTGGGGTGAAATCCCATCAGAACCGGATTCTTCTGTTATACCAGACATACAAGCCGATATAGAACGAGCAATGGATAAACTATTCCTTGATCAGTTTAACAGTGAAGATGAATTTGCACCGGATACAGAACAAATAACGTATCGAATCTTCTAATTATATTAAAATACACAAAACATTATAATACCAATATTTATAGATTACCACCAATGGATCCTTTAGTGTTGCATGCAATCTCTCTACATAAATATGCAAACAATCTACTAGACCGCATCGAAATTAATAAACACAGTATGGAAACAAATCAACAATTAGAAGAACTGGAAATGCCAGAATTACCAGAAATACCAATCAAATACAAAAAGAATAATTTGAATTATTTACCGAAAGAATCGAGTGATTTTACATTGGGTCATGATATTGAAATACCTGAATTGAGTAAATCAATCATTAGACAAATTTTAATTAAATGCGTAGCTACAATGTTCACACAAATTGGATATGAAAGTATTTTTTATTTTATTTTGTAATATCTATTTTGTAATAAAACATGTTTTTGTAGCCAGCCAACAGGTCGCCCTTGAAGTTATGACCGATGTTTTGGAAACGTTCCTTAAAAAAATCTGTTACGAATTTAAAAATGCTAAAGAACAAGAAGAAAACTACAATTATAACGGTTTTCCGGTAATTATGCCCGGAAATTTTCAATTATAAAAGTCCACATTAAAAATTGTATAATTTTAGAATCCAATGGAGAAAGTATTAACACAAATGGGTTTCGGTGGTATTAAAGGATTATACGATTATTATCAAATGAGAGTTGTGAAATACGTACAAGTTTTACGCAATCGTTGTAGGGAGTATAATGAGGCTTTATTGAAACCACCATCACCATCTCCTGTTGATAAAATCACAAAGTAAACAAATTTGGGTGTAAATGAACTGCGCCAATTACAATCCGTTACGTGAAATTGAAGGCATAGCTGCGTCGAAGCTTGAAGCAGCCCCTTTATTCCTTTATGGATTCCTTATATTTAACCTACACGAGTCGGGGACCTAAAAGCTTTTGTATGATGGCTTACATTCGAGTGTGGCTTCCAATTGAAACGTTCTAGCGGAATACGCAAAAAACTAAGCTGGTTTTAGCTATATCTTAGACATCTCACACTATAGTGGCCTCAGTGGTTTAGTCTTTTCTGCCACACCTTCGGTAGGTTCTAGAAACAGCCCTCTAGCTTGGGGCGTCACAAATCTTAAATCCAACCCCAGCGAAAACTATCTGAAAAATTGCGATGTGGCTTAGCTGATTAACATTTAAAAGAGATCTCTGACTGTGGGGAATCGGCGCATCTATGCCATAGGATTAACATGATCGGCGCAGTTTACTCAATTTAGCTTAAAAATTAATGAAAAATGTATAACAAATTTTCTAGGGTCGTTAGAGTGAAAGTAGAGGAAGAAGATGTTGTTGAAAATGAAAATCCAGAAGTACACTTCTCTACTATTGAGGGTGATGTGAATTTTTCAATTTTAGAAACTGGCTACCAATTATTGAATAGTTTAGAAGCTGAAGCAAAGTATTAATTGTGATTATTATTATTATTATTTTAAATATAAATTATGTTTTGTATTTGTTTGGTTTTTTTTTTTGTTACAGTTTACAAAGTCTTGGTGAAACTGAAGATGATTCAACAGTGAATGAAACAACTACTGTAACTTCTGAAACGGATTTATCGTCATTTAATAAAAAGAAACGTTTGAAATAATAATAATAATAATGTTTTACAAATAATAAAAATACTATTCATAATTGAAGAGTTGATCATATTCCTCTTCAGTAATACCTTGTGGTATATCATCAAAAAATTCGATTTCGCTCTTTATAGTTCCAACACCATCTTCACTATCACTATCCAACCACAAGTAATCATCCTCTGTTCCGTCTAAATTGTTTGATATAGCACACTTTTTAAACGATGTTATTATAGTGCTAGGTTTTACATCATCCCACGACTTTACAACCCATTCACACATCATTTCCAAAGGAGCATAACGTTTCGATCCTTTTTGTGCAGAAGTTCGTCCCTCTTTTACCATCCAGTCGTTCCACTCTCTTTGTAGATTTTCTTTAAACGGTTTATTTATGCAAACTTCTAATGGTTGTAGCATTGAATTCAGTCCATCTGGTATAACTGCCATATCAGTATTGTGATTCTCCAACAATAATTTTGTTTTATCGGTTAGATGAGATTTGAACATATCCCAAACTAACAGGCTTTTTGATATTTTCGAGGTTCCACTTCGTGCATTCCAAATATTTTCTAACCATAATTTAATTCCTTTTTGGTCCATCCAACCTTTTTCATGTACATGGACAAAAACACCATTTGGAAATGTTATCTTTGGTTTGGTTTTCCTTTTAAAAATCACCATAGGCTTTAATTTTGTACCATCAGCAAGACATGATAGTACAACAGTGAAATGATTTTTACCATGACCAGCTGTCCTATTCCCAACCATTTCGAACATAATTGGTGTTTCATCCATATTACCAATTTGCGATAATAGATAATTCTCTTGTTTGCGCTTCTTAATGAGAAATTTTTGGAAATTGATGAGTTTGTCATCCAAATCTTCTGGTAGTTTTTGTCGAATTTTTGTATTTTGTCGGAGTACTAAATTTTTCCGCATCATAAAACGACTACACCAACTTCTAGTAGCTTGGAAATTTTCACTGTGTATTTTATTTGATTTCGCCCATTTTAAAGCATATAAACGAATACAGTTCCTGGTGACAATCAGTCCATTCTGGCGTTGTTCTTCCACCCATCTAGCAACGTCCTCCTCTAAGATAGGCCATTTGGTTACACCTTTACGTAAACTGTATTGAGTTTTACGCATTTTAGATATTACAGCCTCATTTATTCGCCAATCACGAACTAATTTTTCATTCACATCGAATTTTCTTGCTGCAGCACAATTATTTGTTTGTTTTGCAAATTCGATAACTTTACACTTAAAACTAGCGGTGTATTTCATACGTTTTGTAGGAGCCATTGTGTACTCGAATGAAACTGCTTTCACATCTAAATAAAAATGAATTGTGTATATCCTGGCGACCCTGCGCATTAGTCGACATTAAAACCGTTTATTTACATAAATTTCTAGCTGTTGCTGTTGCATAAGTCGACGACCCGATCCGTAATTTGTATTTTTTATAATGGAATTTGTCATCAACGTCAACATCTGTTTGTTTTGTATTTAAGATAACAGCGTTTTATTATCTTACGTATTGAGTGCAGTGCCTCTCAACCTATGGGATAGGTGCGAACGATCTAAAATGCCGCAATTCATAAGAAGAAGTAAAGAAACTTCAAAAAAGTAAAAAACAAATGGTTCTTATAATTAAAAACTGGACGTATAAACCTTCCTAAGTTGAAACGCGCTTGTTGCGCGTCGGATTTCAACCAGTGGCGCAGTGCGGCGGTCTTGGTTCAATAATTATAACCATTTGGATATTCAATTAAATTCTAATTTTTTCACAATAATTGTTTATAAATGAAAAAAGTAGTTCTACTAAAAAAAAAACTATAATATTGTTTACATTGCATTCAAATTTGTGGACATATAAAATAGTAATATAGAAAATAAATGATGAGAAAATGTCCTCTCCGTAGTCTCATAAGACGGCCATAGGCTCTTAAGTGCATAAATGACAAAAAGGGTATTTCTGTCTTACTTTATATCTGTTTTTAACAACTTTATTCATTTAAATTGAGTTGAAAAAATAACCAATTTGGAACAGAAATCAGTGGATAATCTGTATTTGAACAAACTGAAATTATCTTGTTTTTTGTTAGAATTTTCTATTTAATAAAAATTCTTTAAAATTATTCAACATCACACTATTATATTGTAAATCTGCTTTTAACCCTGCTATTCATATTGTTTATGTTAATATCATTAAAATACATCGTTTTTTCAATTATTTATTAGAACAATTTGATTACAAATATTCATCTTTCATTTTTCCAATAAAGTTTAATTTAATCTGAAAGTCTGTTTGAGCCCTACATGTTGCGCTTATGGATCGAGTGGGGGTCGAATATTCAGCCCCAATCGACCGCCTGAGTTTACGTTGATAGTAATCGAGTTCATATCGATGGCACGAGTGGCTGATTGTAGTACCACTATTTTTAAAGAATACTCTCCAGATTAATTGTGAAATATACCTGTTTACACTAGGTTGGTACGTTCCGCTTGCATATTGTTGTTATTTTTATAGTACGATGCGGTGACATCACGGCTCCTTATAGGGAGCCAAAATCTGGTCTTTACTTATAAATTAAGTATAAAGGCGGGTTTAGATATGCATGGATGGTGGTGCCAGTGATCATGCAAGTTCTACTGGCATGCCAGTGAAGGTTTACACACATTCTCAGAAATTGGAATTTTTAGCACGCCAGTTTCAGTTTTAACGAATTTGCTTAGTGAACAACATGTCGACTGAACTTCATAAAGCCTGTAGAGTAGTCACTAACAACTAACAACTGATTAACTGGCGAGCCGCCCTGCAAAAACTTGTTTACACGTGCAAGTTATAACGCATTTTTTTTTCTGGGGGGTGTGAGTCACCACTGGCACAAGTAAATTTCAACCGCTTGCAGACTTTTCGGCCCATGCATGCAAAATTTCAACTTGTACGCAAGTTCATGTTTACACATGCAAGTTGAATTCACTGGCGTGCCACTTATTACTGGCGCCACTGAATCCATGCATGTCTAAACTCGCCTTAAGTTATAATTTTACAGCACGGACTCTGCTAGGGCCTAGTTTAGACTGGGGTACTGTTGCTTATTTTTGAGTTCTATAAAGGGAAAACCAGGGGCTCCAGACTTATAGATGAGCCACAAGGTCCATAACTTCTTATTCCGACATTGGGTGTATACGTCCCCGTAATTTTTTTAAACTAGTCAATGTCTAATTGTAAGTAAAGTGTTTCCAAAAAGGGTCTTGTATATTCTTCAAAAATTAGGGATTTTTTCCATTTTCGACATTTGTTATGTGTCTTCAATAAAACGAAAAAGATAAGAAACTGTAATAAAAATAGCAGAAATGTATTCCGTTTCGGGCAAACTGGAGTGTCTTAGGCTCTGTAAACCACTGTCGCAAAGTAAACCTTTTCAAAAAAAGGGAATTGAAACTCCAGTTCGCTTTTTTATATTTAGTTGAGATTTATATTTTGCCTTTAAAGTAGCTACTGCTGAATATTGTTGCAAAGATAAGTTGTTGGAAATGATAAAAGTATCTCTTGCTTTCTGATCAGAGAAATATCTTTCTATTTCTGTTTTTCAATTGAGAAATATTCTGGAATTGAAGTCATTTGTAAACTAAAATTGTGGTGTCTTGTACATACTCAGAGGGCTAACGGAGGCTTTCCCCGCAACGAAATTTGTTGGCCCTTGCTCTTCATTAGTATACTTGTTTCGCCATTTGGCTCTCCATAGCCAATTAAAGCTGAAGTATCCCGCTTTATTTTTTTTTCCGAATTCGGTTATTTTTTGGGTGTTTAATTTTCACTGTAAACACGGTAATTGTTTTAGCGATTCGCTTTTTTTAAGCTCGTTATGTAAAAAGATAAAGGTACTCAATATAGTGACTATCCAAGCTTAAGAGTAATCAAAAATCTGTTCATTTTCGCATTTGCAAACAACAGGACCGTTTGGTCATAATTTCTAAATATAATTAAAATATATTAATATAAGTATTTTCCTAAATACAGGATTGGTGGTTTAACACCAAACGTTGACAATAGAGACCCCTGCATAAAAGGGGTCCGGTGCCTGCTTTGATTCACAAAATCATAAACATTTGGTTAACTTTATAATTAGATTGTTTTATTACTCTTTTAAACTGGGACACTCACTAAACTTTTGGCCAAGGCTGTATTTTCTACATGATGTAATAATATCTCAAGAAAAGCAATCTAAAAATGTTTTATAGGTACTTTGCTGGATTCCATTTGACGGTGTATTATTCTATGTGTAAACATGATCATTTTATACCTGGCGTATAGCTACGTCGACCACAAAATTTTAAGCCATTTGTTATGTTAAAAAATCAACTCGACTTATAACAAGTTCATGGATGTCATTGCTCCAATGTAGTTATGGTTGTTACATTTTTTTAACTGAGGGTGCTCAAATTAGTAAAGACGGTCCTGTTTATACGCCGGGATATACCAATTTTTTATTATCAAAAATATAGCGGAAATAATAGTTCAAAGTTCATATGAATCATTTGAATTACAAATGATAGAATAAGTTATACTCCTAGTTTTTTTTAGATCCATTCTTTAGTATTGTTTTCATTTATCATAAAATAAGCTATTAATTATTGAAGCTAATAATATTTTCTTTATTTATTTTTTTTTATTTACTATAAATTACTATAAGAAAAGCCTTGAAGTTAGTTGTTTATTTTGAATAATTACCACATCTTAATGATAATTATTTAAGAAAAAAAGTTTTATTTGTTAATTGATTGAATTTACGATTAGATTTATCGCTGATAATAATGGATATGAGTTGAATTTTTCGACTTTGATCATCAGATTAGAGTACAATGAATAATTTTACAAAAGTTGAGTGTTTTAACAACAATACTTGTCATAGTAAAACACATTAGAAAGTCAGTCATCATATAAGTTTATTGTATGTTTATTCTACTCAACAAACTATAGTGTAGTGTCTTCGAATTACGTGAAATAAAAAGTGAAATTGTTTTATTTTATAGCAAATTCAATGTCATTGTCAGTGGTTCTTGAACAAAATTCATAAGGTAAGTTTGAATACGTATCAATTTTTCTTTTGGAATTTTCCTGAATAAATTCACAATTTTAAAATAGTCCAGTATTTTTCCTTCAAATCTTAAATAATTGTGGAGGATTTGTTTATTTAAATTGGTGTGGTGATACGTGTCTGTGAAAACTTCTAATTTATTTTTAATTTCGTTTTGATATAAACAAGTATCTCATTAATTTATTTTTTTCTATTTAAATTGAAAGTTAAATAAGGTAAATGAAATGTGGAACAAATTTTAAATAAATTAATTTATTTATTAAATAAATACCATGCGATTTATTTCAAATAAATTGTAGTTGTAACAATGAATTTCATGTTTTTACTTTAAAAATTTATGCAACGTGATTCATGAATTCTAATATTGTGGTCTTCCTGTTATCAACTTATTGCATATGCATGAGTTATTGGTAAAATTGTGCACAAGAACAATACGGTAAATTTTAATTTTAATAATTTTGACAAAAACTAAAAATATAAATCGTTATATTCTTTATGCTTGCTTATTTGTATTGGTGTCATATTAAGATATAATCATCAAGTTTATTTTCTAAAAGATAATGATGGTTGTTAGTCATGCCGGTAAACATGAGTACCTATATAGTATAGAGGTCAAGATAAATAATTAATTAATAAGCAATTTGTCCAACGATTATTGCTCATCTTTTATGAGAGAACTAAAAGTTGAATACTCTGACTATTTTAGTTTGATCTGCTTGACTTTAAGACCGAAATATGGCGGTCGTCTCTTCACTTCACCAGTTGACATTACTATAGGGGTGTATGAAATCCTAACGGTTGTATTCTTGGGGCGGCCAAAATCAGTGGCGCGACAACCAAACAATTGTAGTCACAGAAAATCTACAAGGTGCAAGGTGTCTTTTGCTGTCAGTTTATTCTAGTTTGGAATTAAAAAGAGTTGGTCTCTTTTCATTTCGTTTAATAAGTACATCATTATCAATTACTGTTAATATTAGTCTATCACGTCCAGTAGATTCGTTGTCAAACATTTTGACAGCATGTATTTGCCATGTTTTACAAAGACACCAGATTCATCAGAACAAAATTCTCTGTCAGTCGGAGTTGTACATGACTGCCCATGTGATTCATTGGATTTGAGTGGCTGTTGCGTGTTGTGTTATGTTTTTAATAGTTGCAATTGTCTAGTCGCCGCTGTATTTGTAACTATACAATCGCGTGACTACAAATCGCAAGTGAAGGCCTAGCTTTACGGTATGAGTGGTGTTCCATACAGGGGCTGACAATTTTTCAAATGGCCAGCGGCCTACATAATTCTTTTGCGCAAAGTTTTATAACAGATTATTTCACATCTCATCAACTAAAAAACTAATTGTAGGGGAATTTTAAAATGCTTTTCAAGGCATTATTTAGTCCAGTCATTATAGAAAATTCGTGCGGAATAATTAAGGCCCGGCTGATTTTTTGTAGATACCTTTATTTGGTAATTTTGAACAACCTGTCAAAGTTTCCTGATGATATCATGGAAGCAATGGATGATATTCAAGATCAAAGGTTACAAAAATCAGTTTTTCTTAAATAACTCCATTTCTATCAATCTGAGAGTAAAAATATCTATTATAAAAATGAAAGATTATTGAATTCTCTTTAAAAAATATCCTTTGAGCTTTTCTCCTAGAAGGAGCCATTTCTAAAATAACTCAATGCAAAGTTTTCGCGCGCGGCCTAAAATGTTGTATGTACGAATACATCGATTTATCACAACTGGCAACTAGTTTAAGCAACATCTGGCAGATTGGTGACAAATTCTTTTCGTAAATAATCTTTTTTTGGCGGGCTATTTGATTTATTTCATATTAGTATAGATATGGGATGAAACTATATTATTACTATTATTATTATTTAACAAATTAAACGACAGGATAGGATTACACAAGTCTTTGTCTTGACGTAATTCAGGCTGGTGAAAATAATCATAAAATTATTTATTTAGAATTCTAAGAAAATGTTATCAAGTACTAATATAATATAAGCCAACAAAACGGTAGAAACCACCCAAAAGTTGATAAAACAGATAAAACTTATGTCAAAATCAGAATTGCAAGTAATAATTGACTCCTTAACCTTTTAAAGTGCATCTGTAAAATAGTCAAAAAGTCAAAAAAGTTGAGTAGTAAGAATACCACCACGATTACATGTCAAAAACCAAAAAACGGTCTTTAGTACAATTGTACAAAACTTATATAATTCGTTAATTAATAATTAACCAAGATACATGTTGAATTAGAGGTTTTTTTTTTGTAAAATCTATATAACAAACATCAAACTGATATTGAAAAACAGATAATTACTGTAAATTTTTATTATAAAAAATGCCTTTACAAACACACTAAAATTTTAAATAAAAAAAGGAGTATTTATTATTTCCATTTGTCGCCGGTAGGCTTGGCAGATTTTATCTTGTTCGCCTAAGTATTTTCTTCAACTTTAGAACTACTTTGTATTTTAGTTATTAAAGACTTTGCTCTCTGATGTTGTTTAATATATTTCAACAATTGTTCTTGACATGATGTTGATGCAAAGTTGTTCGTCTTCAGATTATTTATGGGAAAATTATTTGAAAGACTCTCTTCTAAGTCTTCGGAAACGTCCGTCGCTGCTAGTGACTTCTTCTGTTTGGTCGGAACAATTGCAGAAGGACATTTTCTAATTTTTCCAACTTTTCTATTGTTTTTTCGTTCACTTTTAGGTATCGTTGGATATCAGTTAATTTTTAATTTTCCCCATTAACATCAATTGAGGTTTTTATGCTAGTTTGCCCGCCATACATTAGATTGTCTTTCTTTTTACTTTCAGTTTCTTTTAAATAATTCGAGACTTCATCATAAAGTTCAGGAACGTCTTACGTATATTCGGATACCTTGTTACATTACATGGTTTCTCCTCAGATGTGTTTTTACATCCTTGATCAGTCTCTTCTGGTACATTTCTACATGAAGTTCTATTGGAAAGTAATTTGTCTTTCGGTTTTTCATCATAATTTACCGATTCGTGCTTTTCACTATCTTCATTTATACATACAATTTTTTTGAAATGACTTGGGAGTTCTTTCAACAATTTAGTAGAGGCGTTAGGTTTATTTAGACAATTTGTTACATCATCTGATGATATTATCTAATGGAAATTTGTTATAATCAATTTAACAATTCATCTAATATTTGTACTCATGACAATGCAACGTATATTATGCCAAATTAGAGTTAGGCTATTCCTTTAGATTTTTTCTTACTGAACAATAATTTAAATAAATGTTTTCAAATTCTACTTAAAAGTCACTTTCATTAAAATTTTGCTCCACTTTATTTTTGTCTACAAACACCTAGTTATTTTCAGTGTTTGGAGTTGATACTCCCGAATCACATGGCTTGTCTTTGGATGTATCTTTGCCTCCCTGATCTGTCTCTTTCGGTACATTTTTGCAGGGAGTACGAGTGGACGGCGCTTGGTCTTTTGGTTTCTCATCACCATTTGTCGTTTCGTGATTTCCACTACCATCTGTTTTACATTCAGTGGTTGGTGAATGTTGTTTTGAACTGTTGTCGATTGAATTCAATTTTTGTTTTTCTAAATTGATATCAGTCGTTTTTAAATTTGATTTGAGAATCGAAATCAAACCATTGATAGTCTGCTGCGTGTTGTTAGAAGGAATTTTATAATTATTTCCAGTGTTTGGGATTGGTATCCTCGAACTACATGGCTTGTCTTTGGATGTATCTTTACCTCCCTGATCTGTTTCTTTCGGTACATTTTTGCAGGGAGGAGAAGTGGAAGGCAGTTGGACTTTTGGTTTTTCATCACCATTTGCCGTTTCGTGCTTTCCACTACCATCCGTTTTACATTCAGTGGTTGATAAATGTTGTTTGGTACTATTGTCGATTGAATTCAATTTTTGTTTTTCCAAATTGATATCAGTCGTTTTTAAATTTGATTTGAGAATCGAAATCAAACCATTGATAGTTTGCTGCGTGTTGTAAGAAGTAAATTTACAATTATATTCAGTGTTTGGGATTGGTATCCCAGAACCACATGACTTTTCTTTGGATGTATCTTTACCTCCCTGATCTGTTTCTTTCGGTACATTTTTGCAGGGAGTACGAGTGGACGGCGCTTGGTCTTTTGGTTTCTCATCACCATTTGCCGTTTCGTGCTTTCCACTACCATCCTTTTTACATTCAGTGGTTGGTAAATGTTGTTTTGAACTGTTGTCGGTTAAATTCAATTTTAGTTTTTCCAAATTGATATCAGTCGTTTTTAAATTTGATTTGAGAATCGAAATCAAACCATTGATAGTCTGCTGCGTGTTGTTAGAAGAAATTTTATAATTATTTCCAGTGTTTGGGATTGGTATCCTCGAACTACATGGCTTGTCGTTGGATGTGTCTTTACCTCCCTGATCTGTCTCTTTCGGTACATTTTTGCAGGGAGGAGAAGTGGAAGGCAGTTGGTCTTTTGGTTTTTCATCACCATTTGCCGTTTCGTGCTTTCCACTACCATCCGTTTTACATTCAGTGGTTGATAAATGTTGTTTGGTACTATTGTCGATTGAATTCAATTTTTGTTTTTCCAAATTGATATCAGTCGTTTTTAAATTTGATTTGAGAATCGAAATCAAACCATTGATAGTCTGCTGCGTGTTGTTACAAGAAAATTTATAATTATTGTCAGTGTTTGGAGTTGATACTCCCGAACCACATGACTTTTCTTTGGATGTGTCTTTACCTCCCTGATCTGTCTCTTTCGGTGCATTTCTGCAGGGAGGAGAAGTGGAAGGCAGTTGGTCTTTTGGTTTTTCATCACCATTTGTAGTTTCGTGCTTTCCACTACCATCCGTTTTACATTCAGTTTCTTCCAACTGATTTGGGACTTCCTCACCAAATTGAGTACATTCATTACGTCTTGTTGTTGTTTTTAAATTTGAATTTAGAATCGATATCAAACCATTGATAGTTTGCTGCGTGTTGTTACAAGAAAACTTATGATTTGATGTTTTAGCGAACAACATTGAATTATTTGCTATACAATTGTTGTTGATTTTTTGTGATGCTGCCAAAGGCATTCTTTGGGAATCACTGAAAGTTGGTAAATATTCGATGTTTTGGTTGAGTAAATCAAACATGGAATCATATGGACCGATCTTGAACCAAATTCCATCAATTTCCGGTATAAGATAATTGTTTATGGCTTCAGTAAGAGGATTTTTCACAATTTTTCCATTATGCGATAGGAAATTTGTGAAAAATTTCATCATTCGAGCCATTATATATTTAACAATTTATAGTCTGTCAAATGGACTGTCACAATTTTCTCTAATCGATTAAAATTTTCTTTGGACAAAATAATCTTCACTGCATATGCAGTGAAGAGATTAACTGAAATAACAAAAAATAATCAAAAAAAACTGATTACATTTACAAAATTGGAGACAACTTACCTCTCTTCAATATTCAGTTAATCGAACTAATCTATATGATTGATGTATGTATGTTAAAATATAATCAAAAATGTAAAAATCGATAAATTGATTAATCGTCAAAATATTTAAAAATTATCAAATTAAAAATATGAAAATCACACAAATGCACACTAATACAACGAATCAAAATCGCGTCGTCGTTATAAATGCCACTTGAAAATTGACAAATATAAAATTATTAATAATTGGTTACTATGGTGATCTGTAGGCATTTGTTTTATCGCTTTAGGCTTTAAACCATCCTCAGCAATCATTTTATTGTTAGTAATTTAAGTCATATTCTATATAGCAAAATGTAGTGCTGTGCGGATAACAAAATACCTATGTTTGTTCTGTACTTCTCGTGTTCACGTTTATGTTAATTAAATATATTATTTGAAATAAGTGGTTTTATTGGATAAGACCTCAAATACCCATACCCAATGCAGACGTTAATAGTGTTTTTTTTTTAAGTCTAAGATATCCTCAAATTCAGAAAAATCTGACAGGCTAATTTTTGGTCACTTCTTAGCAATGTCACGAGTAACATTAACAATGTTGACTTCTAAGTGGGCAATTATTGTTACTGGCTTATTAGTCCAGTCATTATAGACGAAAAAATTGGAACTCTGAGGAATAATTAAGGCCTGGCTGATTTTTAAACAACCTGTCAAAGTTCCCCGATGATATCATGAAAGCAATGGATGATATTTAGGGTCAAAGGTCACAAAAATCAGTTTTTCTTAAATAACTCCATTTCTATCAATCTAAGAGTCAAAATATTTATTATAAAAAATATCCTTTGAACTTTTCTCCTAGAAGGAGCCATTTCTAAAATAATTCAATGCAAAGTTTTTGCACGCGGCCTAAAATGTTGTATGTGTGCGAGTACATCGTAGTGGTGAATATATGGTGAAATATACGTTTACACGCATCGTTATCCTCCGATGTGCCATCAAAATCTTCCATTAATGGCGTGGTATTAAGGCGAGATGGACCATGACAATGGCTGCAAACTAGAGAACATGACAATCCAATTCTTCGACAGTCACAGTTCGTTCCACAACTTTTTGTACGATTATAAAAGATGGTATTGGGATGTACACCTGGAGCAGCTTCTGCAATGTCTTTACCGGTATTAGAAAGTCATTTTTCATGACCCATCCTCTGGATGGTCTTCTGGATTTTATTCATTTTTTAACCATTTTTGCACTTGGTAATATACACGATATAAATGTTGTTGTGCGGCATCAGCTGTTGGTGGAAGTGTTGTTAATTTAACTGATTTATTATTTTTTGTACATTTAGCAAAAGTTAAGTATCGATAGTAATTAATAGACTCTTCTTTTACTGGAGCACCATATAGCCCTAAAAGAAAGCGTATATACCATCATGAAAAATTAGATCTAGCAAACAGTTTGCTTGCTTGAAAACTTCCACTAAACTCTGCAAATCTTTGTACTTTTTTCGTCTATAATGACTGGACTAATTTTCATCCATCATACAATTCAGTTGTGACGATTATACTGTTTGAGTTGTTTTATTTTGAATTACTTGTAGGGGCATTTCTGCTCTCAAAAGTAGTGCCAGTCTTGGCGGGGATTAAACGCGTGTTTAGCACGCGGGCGGCCAAATCAAATCAATTAATTTTTCAATTTGAATTTTGAATGTAAATTAAAAATATTTTTTCTATAATTTTATCAAAAATATATCAGCTAAACCTACACACATAATAATCAATTTTATTTTGCAATTAGATACTGTATTGGTAAATTATTATTGGAATTAAAGCCTTTGTCATATCAATTAAAAAGTTTTTCTAACATTTCTTGGTATTTTTGTGAATAAAAGTTGCTACTATCTCGGGTGTCTCCTAATTCGCATAATATTCTTATCATTTCTAGATGGTTAGAACCATGGTATAAAAATCTCTCCAGGTATGATACTCGTGAAACGAAAATGCGTTCATTTCGCGC
>JAZBGY010001917.1:0-15358 GCA_037414755.1 Lydus trimaculatus
CGTTTTTATTGTAAATTTAAAACCTCTCTAAAACGACCACCTATTGATCGTTAGATTTTTCAACTACATTGAAGTTTATTGTTCGAAATAATAATAATAAAAAAAAAATGGACTTACTTCTTTATCTTCTTCTTCAAGTGTAAACTCTTTCTTTTTGACGACTTTAAGTTGATTTCTGAAATTGAATTCGGCTGCCTTCTTTTGCAATTTAGCGAATTTATTTTCATATTTGGAGACTTTCTTCAATGTTGGCTTAATGCTAGATTTCATCAAAGAAAATTAAAAGAATTTAATTTTTTTCGAGGGAGAAATCAACTTACAATTTGCCTCGAAGATCGTTCACCTGGCTGTTGAGATCTGAAATCTACATTAAAACAAGATAGTTTTAGATATTGATAGGAAATCTTGCAAAAACAATATCAATGTTGTTCACCTATTGTAGACGATAGCAAATTATATTCAGTCTGTAATTGTTTGATCGTCTTAACTATTATTCAATTTTTTTTTAAAGTCAAGCCGATCAAATCGAATAGACATCAAATAGACACAACAACATTGAAATGATTTGTTGTTAGGAATTGTGCGACACAACAGTGATAACACAACATGCAAACAATAACAAAAAGCTGTAACAATCGTAATAACACCAGCAATAAGAATTAATTAAAGGTAAAACAGATTTATAGAAAATTCGTTGCAAATGTGAACAAAAAAGACTGTAAATGTAAAAATTTTAAAACACATTTGACACGAATCAAATTTTTAGTTAAATGCGTGCTGGATAGAAATAGAATTAAGGAAAAGAAAAATACTTAATGGAGAACACCTTAAATACAACTACTACACTAAAACAATAATAATAATAATCACTACACAAAAATATATAGTTTATACAAAATATACAAAAAAAATTGTTGCAGATCTGCAACAAAAAATATCGCTTTTGTCTTAACAAAAATATATAAAAAATAACAACAATAACAACAAAAAAAAAACCACAACGGAGAGGATCTAATCGTCTACAGGGTGATTTCAATTAGATTCAATTCTGGTCGTATACAGTGCTAATATCACAAATTTCCTAATAATTATCAAACTGGACCTGTAAAACCGGTGAGGGTAAAAGAAATAAGCAGCAGGCATGGCACTTCGAATCCCACAAAAATAGTAATCAAAAAAAAAAAATAATAATAGAAAACTGGTAGGTTCCGATTTCCATTTCCAAGACCGATACGAGTTCTCTTGGTGATTTGGAACGTACACTCCTATATTTTCAAAACTTTTACCTCCTTCGAATTGAAACAAAATAAACGACGCATGAAGGGCCATGCCGTATTTGCAGGATTCTTTCATTTTTGTTTTGTAAAAAAAATTAAAAGGGATTGTTAGTTTCTGGATTTGTAGTTTTTTCGGTTAATTTTGACAGATATTTACAGAAAAAAAAAATAGATGATGGATGATTTGTGTGTATTTCGTGTATTGTTTGTTCCATGAACAGCCCTGGGTATTTAAAGCGATTTTCCCAAATTTCGTTATTAGTCAAATATTAGTCAAAATTGGTCAAAAATGCAGGATTTTGGGGGCGAAATTACGGCTTAACACTTCATGTATATCTAAAAAACAGTACAAAGGTTGCTTTCGACAACATTACGATTTAGTAAAAATTACGACAAAACAATAGGGGGGAATTCTCTCAAAATTTACCACAGGACTGATTTTCATATTTTGGTCAATTTTCTATCAATTGTTTTTTTGGCTTTTCACGTTTTTTGGAATTTTTTTGGAAAATTGTCCAAAATTAATTTTGGATTGATATATTTTTTTTTTCGTTTACGTATATAAATAAAATGTTGATTTATGAATATGTGAAGCGTAAACACAATAATTATTTTTGTCAAAAATTAAGAAAATAAAAAAAACAATATCACTCGATTATGGTGACTTTTATTTCTAAATAATACCTCCCAATCTCGTTTTCGGACTTCGCGTTCCAAATCCCACTTCTGTTCCTCGCAAATATACATGCGGTCATAATATTCTTTGCATATCTTCTTAAGCTGGCCTAGAATCGGAAACGGAACCAGCAGTCAGCAAAAACAACAACAGAAACAATTAACGTGGTTTTTTCTCTTTGGAATTGTTAAATCTCGTCGATATATACATATTGATGCTTTCCTTAAATCCAATCACAATCACGATATTGATCATCTTTGTGACTGGTTTATAGTTAGATATGCAAAACAATTCTGAACAAATCGCGATCTTCATCGAGATAGCTATAATCAATTCTCTAAATACTTATCTACAATATTTGTTAGTTGGTTGTAAGCCTTGTTGTTGTATCGAAATTAACGAAATAATGCTCGACCGATCAATCAAAACAGTTCTTTTGAAATGATGACAACAGATCCTCAAAATTGCCGACAAATAGTGTAGATGACGATTTAAAGTATTGTACGATAATTCGCGATTTATTCAAAATTGTAGTGATTGACGAGACTATTTGTCCGTTGAATCGAGGTAAGATTCTCCATGTCATTTATTCAAATAAAATGTAGTCCTAAATACAATTTTTTCATTGATTTTTGCCTTTATCCATCTTATCAAATAAAAAATAAAAATAGGCGCAATTATTTACAATGCAAAATTTTTGCGTTTTCTATTTTTTTGGTTGTTGTTCCCTAATTAATACCTCGAGAGCTTTTTGTCTTTCAATGACTTCCAAATCAAATTTATCAGATTCAAGTTGTGCAATACGTTGATGATACGATTGACAAATTGTTTGAAGTTCAGCTAGAAAAACAACACAATTACCAGGATAAAAATGTTTCAAAAGACAATGTGTGATAGTGGAATACTACCCCAAATACACCCTTAACTGATCACAATACTTATAATAATAATAATAATAATAATAATTAAAGGACAAGGATATGGATAATTTAGGTAGAAAAATCAAAAATTTATCCATAAATGTGTGATATAGGTGCGTGTATATACAACATCCAAATAATAATAATAATAATTGTCGTAAAATTTCGACGTAATGGTATAACAACAATGACAACTATATTTGGCGGTGCATAAGCTCTACTGGTGTGTGGTGTTATTAGAATCTTTCCTACGCGTATGCTAATTTTAACATGCCCTCCAAAAAATTAACAAAAAAAAATTGTGAAAAAAAATTGATTAACAAAAAAAATCAAATAAATGTAGTAGTAGGTACATATGTAAGTGCCCAATTTGTCTACCTGAAATTCCCTGAATTCCACTTCTTTTTCAAGATCATATTTCTGATTTTCAAGCTGTGCTATGCGTTTATGATACTGTTCGCAGACACTTTTTATAGTTGCTAAAATTAACATATATACACATTTATATATAGGTGGTATATAGATCATAAATTTGTGCACAAAATGATGAAATAATAATAATAATAATAATTAACGCGTTTTGTGTAAGATTGTTTTAAAATTGTATTCTGGTGTTCCCTTAGTCTATTGGCGCAAGTTTGTTGTTTTTTGCTAAATAACAATACGAAAATAGCTGTATGTAATAATAAACAAGTTCTATAACGAACTGGTTGATATTCCCCAACAAAATCCTCATCTCTATCTGAGCAAAATTTTTGATTTCAGAGACAGAGATGGGGTTGTTGTTGAAGCATACCGCAATTGTGTCTCCAACACGATAGGATGAAAGAAGTAATTGTTATCACAAAAACAGAAAAAAATAAAAAAAAATAAATAAAAATACAGATTGAACCAGATATCAAAAAGCGTAAAGCAAATTAACGATTGTTGTGTATTTGTGTGTAAGAAAAAAATTACTAATTTGTAAACAATCATTAACGACATGCATAGACGTCTAAAGAGACTCATAGCAAATTTGTTGTAATTTTTTTTTTTTATTTAATTTCGCAATCATTCTAACCTCAATATCTTTCAATCTAACGAGATATTCCAAGTCGTATTTCTTCTCTTCCAATGTTTGAATGCGTTCATGATATTGCTTGCAGTAACTCTTTATTTGTTCTTAAAAATAAATAAATGTTTGTTTTGCGGTTGTTTTCATTCAAAAATCCAACAAAAAAAAAAAATTGTAATTATAGAAAAATTTATAGGAAAGATACAAACCTAAGTTGTAATATTTAAGGAAATTTCTAGTAACGATAAACAACAAAAACAAAATCTTACCTTCATTAGCGTCATCGATTAACTTGGGTTTACCGCAACGTTCCTCAATGATGCGTCGTCTTTCTGCTGCTTTCCTTTCTTGTTCTTTCTTTAATTCTTCGGCGGCTTTCTTTCTCAACAACAACTGAACGTTTTGGATAACACATAATTAAGAATTGTTTATAGTAAATTCAGCTTAAAGAAAATCTTACTCTAAGTTTCTTCTTTCTTTCAGGTGTCATGAAACCTTTCTTTGCTTTTTTAGCTTTGGAGGCTTCCTCCATACGGGCACGAACTTCGGCCCTTTTACGTTCGATTTCTGCTTGTTTCCTCTTCTTTTCCTACATTTTTTTTTTGGTTTTTTAAATAAAAATTGTAATTATTTTACAGAAGTTTCAGTAAGTATTTTGAAAGAATTATCACCTCATCGTCCGCCATGATGGTAGATGGTTTTGCTTTCCTACAATATCAGGAAGAGAATCAATTAATTGGAGAGTATCTATTAAAAGGGACATCTTGTATAAATAGCAAGTTGATTTGTTTATTTTGTCCCCCTATGTACTATTATGGAAAATTCCGGTTGTAATTGGGGTTAAACTATGACGTCTATAGTGATACTGTTCTGTAATTGGTTGATTTAAATAGGAATGATCGCGCAGATTTTCAATTTATACGCGACGGTATTTTTAAGATGTTACAAAAATAGATTGGTGTGCGTTACCTTAAATCGCCTAATTTGGTTATTTGGATTCATATTACAATAATCATAATCCATTCTTAATTACTTTATTCTAATTAATTGGTAATTAAATTTAAATAATTTGTATTTGAGAAAAAGAAGACCACTATAAAAGTCGACAAAACCAGCAAAAAGCTCAAAAAATAATTGGAAATTTTTGTGAAATTTTGCATCTTACAATTATAAAAAAAAAAATCATGGGGGGCACACAATATGATAAGACTGATTAACATACCTGTGTGTTCCTAGATGTAGAATGAGCAGCTGACAAGGGATCTCTGAGCTGACTGACTGATTTCTTACTAATTTTCCAGGCTAGAGAGATGCCAGAAAAATACACCTACTCAAAATTCCCCCCCATATGTACCCCCCCAACCTCCTACAATTATCTATCCCCGAAAAACCATTATAGAAATGTTGGAGTATTTCGTTTCTTTTTTAAAAATGGATCCCTCTCTCAGTTTTGTTGATGTTTCCAACAAACCATTTAGACCTCGTTTTAAAAATAGATCAACACTGTCAAAGATAATTTGATACGTTGCCTTATATTTTTACTCTAAACAGAGATATATTTCAAGTCCATTATTGACAATAAACGATACTGCAGATCTTATCTTGCAAATCTGATGACTTTAGTGGGTTATGAACAGTAATGTTGATTGACTATCCACCATTCAAGTCAATTTTAACAGTATACGCATTAAGTTACGTATTACGTTACTACCTTCTATAGGAAAGAATTTGAATCGCCCGTTATATGAATTGGTCGCATTAGAGAGGGTTATCTGGTTGATCGATTTCTAGTTTCTGATAGCAAAAGAAAGCTTTGTTTTTTTAGAATTCATGTATGATAGATGGTATTAAACCAGTTTTTTTTTTTATTATTAGCACTCAGGGATCATACGATATCGTTTCATTTTTATTATAATTTTTCAGACTTCAATTGTTTTAAATTTTCCATTTAAATCCGAGCACTTACAAAGAGCTGAATATTTGATTCGATTTTTAAGCTTCACAAGCTGAAAAGTCTCATTTTAAATTTAACATCAAATGTACACGAGCAAAATTAAATTAACTTTACATTTTACTAACAAAACTAAATCTATTTTCTACTCCTTTATTATGTTAAATATTGAAAGGCTAATTACAGCAGGCTTTATGGTTATTAGTGATCAATTTTAATAATGAATTTCAAAAAGAAAATGTACTTTTTCCAAAAAATCAACCCTTAATTCATAGGAGAGCTACTATGGCTATTAGTCCATTGACTCGATGTTGTTTGTTTCTTTGTCGTCTCTATATATTTTATTAACAAATTACAAATATTCATTCAAACAATGTTTGAATGAAAATTTATATTTAGTACGTATATAGGGGGATGTATTTCTCTTATTATAGAGTTAGGTTGCTAGGAATAGCTGACCTATATAACCCCAAAAGTTCTGACGTCATTGTTGTTGTCATGGTAACAAGTTAATGGCAGTGTTTATATTGACGTTCAGTCTTTGCATCAATTTGGAAACAAAATTACTTTGATAATAACAATAATACAATAAATAATAATAATAATAATAATAATAAAAGTATCTATCGAAAGAGAAGAATATGAAAGACGTTGAATTCTTCACGCTACTGTAACGCGTGCATATTAAAAATGCTTCCGATTCTATCAAAGATCATTATGTTCATTCATGTGTGAATTTGATTCGGATCAATTCAAAAGCATAAATTCCTAACAATCTTTAAAGCATCATATTCTATAATATTAACAAGAATATTATCAGAAAAATATTCCACCTACATGTTATGCAACAGTAAATTTTTATAAAATTTAATTCGATATCAAACTTTCATTAAAATAATTAAAATTTTGGTAGCAAAACAACGATTGATGTAAATAAGAGAGGGTCATTGGTGGTTAGAGTAGAGTGAGCGAAAGAGAATATTACAGGCGAACTACCACCACCATCATCATCATCATCATCATCAATACACCACCTCTATATTCTTTCAGCTTTTAGAGAGTTATTCACGCAAAAGCCAGAATGAATCCTGTGCAATGTCCTCGAACCTGTTTTCCAGGGCATCGCACCCTGTTTGACCTACTTTCTATACTTCCTACCACATCAATGACATCACACTGACGTCATCACGAAATGTAGGACACAAATTCATTCTAAAATATACGCGGATTACAAAAGGCAAAATTATCGTTGTTTTTCTATTGGACGATGATTGAATAATCGAATTGTAGGCTAATTTGGATGATTCGTAACAAGATCAACCCTTAATTATGAGAAAATTAGCAAAAATAGTTAGAAAAAATCGTGAATTTGCTGGTATTCTTTCTGTAGAGAGTATAGTTTAACCCGGCGCATCCACCAATTTTACAAGTTTCGCCATTACATTTTGCTAATCATTTTGATTGCAAAATTTTTGATTGTTGTGTTATTTGCATGTTGTAGAAGGAGAGATGTTGCAGTAACACCAGTAAAAGATGATGGAACTGATGACGTCATACCGGATTGGTGCTTTCAGAGGGGTACGTCAATACTTGTTGCAAAGTATGCCAAAACGGTGGGGATATAATAGGTCAATATAGAGACGTAAGCCAGGTCTATGACCTCTCCAGTTCAACAATCTATCACTGTTATTAACAATTTTTTTTTAAATATTTTAAACAATCAACCCCCAAAATTCTAGTATCAAGAATTTGAAAACAACTCACAATCGCTAAAAGCTCTTTAAAAGCTCATTTAAAATCCTTCATAATATGGAATATTTTCGATAACATTGTATTTCAACCCTTAAACCTCCTTCAGTTTTGTTTACATTTTTTTGACGATTTTTCAATCCATCAACAACAACGTTTATTTCTGATATACAAAAACAATACAATTTAACCCTCCAAAAGGAAAAAAATTCACCAATCCCTCTATTATCCCCCTGTACACTTCTCTTTCTCTTACCGAAAACACAGTGAACAGCACGTGAAACTTTACAATCAATGTAATGACGTCAGAGTGGAAAGGACCAATCAGAATTAAGATCCATTCACTAGCATCAACCCATGCTTGTTACAGATTTATCTCTTAAGTTGTTCCTTTCAGTACCACAACGAACGTTTACATGTTAGGATGTTGCAATACAAAATAAATCATACAGTGGCATGCGGCTATTTTCTAAGTTCAAATAGAAAGCATGATTGGGGAAATTTCTACAAAATTTCCTCCAATTATTTTGGATTTTCGTTATTTTCTTCCAAGAAATTGAAGTGATTTGATTGGTAATTCAAAATTATTTATTTTTGATTCCCTTTTATCGTTATCGTTGTTGTTATCAATGAAAATATTGGTCTAGAAAGGCAACACCAAGAGTGTAAGTTTCTTATCATTGTTATCATTCTTATTATCATTGTTATTATGTGTTTTTCTTTGATCTTAATACTGTTTGTTGTAGTTTGGAAAAAGTTTTGCATGAGTTACTTTGCAACTGAATGAAAGTAAATGTAATTATTTGTAAGAAAGAAAAAAAACTGTCTTTCCTTAGCTATCATTTGCTAAATTTTATAATTTTGAAAACATAATAAAGGAGTTGCAATAATTTTTCTTTTTCTTTCGTTTCGTCCTTTATTTTTTGCAAAAAAAAAATAATAAACAAAGAGAAGATCAAAATTTTTGAAAACCTCCACACCAGATGCGTATCTAGAACACTGATGACGTCATAAGGAAAAGCGCACGCGCCACACCCCCAAGTTAACCTATATAATGGAGCTAAAAATAGACTGTCCTCGATCTAATAATAGTACAGGATGAAACAGTCAAATATGAGGGGGTGGTGGCGGTAGTAATGGTGGTGGTGGTTCAGGGATTTTGTAACTGGGCCTGCAGGATAAACTGCAATAGGCCATTAACCTTTCCTGTATTTATAAACAAATTATTAAAGAAAGTTCAGTTGTGGAATTTTGGTGGAGGTGCCGGGTGAATTTTTGCAATAAAAACCATTATTACACATAAAAATTGATAATTTTTCAATTTGTTATAAAGGAATTTGTTGTAAAAGAGTTGAGAAACTGGGTCAAAGCCCCCACCATTTACATCCCTTAAGTTTCAAATCAATGATTCATTCAATAGTAAACCAGCACTCTTCTCATGTGTTATTGAATAACGATACAACAAAAAAATTGACGACAAAGTAGAGTATAAAAATTAATAATTAATCGAAGAACAAATTTAAGTAATTATTGATTGTTTTAACTATTCTTCAACTTGATATAGTGGACGAAATTGGATTAGAATCCATGGATATGCCATTGATCTACAGGGAAAACAAAACTAACGGAGTAACAGGATGAGCTTTGTCATGGGACAGAAATTTTGTATTTTAAGTCGAATTTCTGCCCATGACGGGTTCGCTTCCTTATACTCAAAAAACATCAATGGGAATGGCAAAATAAAAACAATTTGTTCTTGTATATAAAAAATTGTTAATAGTATTATAATGTGTAACAAGGACAGATAGATTTAACATTTTAAAGGTTTCGACAATAATACCTTTAATATTGTAAAACTAAACACCCATTTCTATGGTATCTTTTAAAAACAGGAATGATGGAAAAACCGTATCTGATATGGGACCTTTTCCGGTTTCTTCCATTTAAAAAAATATAAATTAATGATGTTGATGATGATGATGATGATGATCAATATAATTAGGATTACGGCCGTTTCGGAGATCCTGAAATTGTTCACATAGACATAAAAAAATCAGAAAAATTAGATAAATTGCTTACAAAAGTTGATAAAACCATTTTTTCATAATATAAAACAATCGAGACTCCTGTAATTTAGACCTTTTCTATTTTAAAATCTCTACAATAGATAACAGCGTTATTTTTCGTTTGCTATCCGAATCACTACCCTTACCCAGTAAACTAATAATTTTATCAAAAACATAATCGATATTATGACAGTAGAAATCAGACTTTATCTGTTTGCATACTATTTCTTATAATTTTTGCCCGTACTTTGTTATTGCTTTTTAGTCAAGTAAGACCATATTCCCCAAATCAAAATGCAGTAAGTACTGCTTCAATAAATCTTTTCGTTATACATCAACATGTATCATTTCGCAATGTCATAATTCAATAAGGAGATGTGGAAGATCTTAACTTAGCTCTTCAATTTGTGTAATTTGGACCACTTGGCGAAATTATACTGATTTAAATGAGAATAGACCTCTGAAGCTCCTGAATATAAATATAATGCAGAAACAAGTAAGTACATTTTTCAGTATTTCGGTTAATTTCGTGAAACGGATATTACCGTTATAACATTAAAAACAGAGGTTTACGAGTTGATTTAAGACAGTTTTCTGAGTATTTTGTGTTGTAACAGGTTCTCAAAGTTACACTGGTCTAACTTTGTGATAACTTCCACGAATTATGTGCGATTTGCAAAAGAAATTTTGAAGAAAAGGTGAATCCCAGAAAACGGCATAAAATTTCGGACTTTTAGTGCATAGCTTGTTAGATGAAGGCTGTGCCTTTTTCAGAACGCAAACCCCACTTTTGTTCCTTGTAATCTACTAATGTTATAATGAAAATGGTGCTTAATATCACGAATTTAGCCGAGTTTCCCATATATCTTGACAAACAGCCAGGTGGTGTTGAAAGCTCTAAAGGCTTATAGTCTAGAGTCAAAAATCATCTGGGAATGTCATCAATCTCTGAAATAATTGGCCAAAGGCAATACACTTACCCTTATCGATGACATTGCAAGTACTGCTCCTATGACTCCACTCATTCGTCCGCACCCATTCTGTGGCTCAATAAGACCCATAGATGGTAGGAAATCGCTGGGTGGGAATGGAGCAGAAAAATGCTCCACTGGAGACGCTGTACAGGGATACGACAGCAAAAGAAGTAGGAACGAATCAAGACTAGATAGTAAAGGGGCTCTTAACTGGGAACTACCCGAAAAATTGGGCAAACTAGACTTTATAACCTGCTGAAGTGATAAAGAACTCTCCCACAGAGATAGTTAGCTTTGTTGAAAAGATATCGTTCCTGGGATATCAATAGATGTAGGGTTTAGAACAATAGGTCAGCTGAGGGGGCAGTTCAGGAGAACCATAGAGACCAGACGACCCCTATAATCCATCTATGAAAGCTGTACCGAAAAAAGCTGGACCAAAGTACACAAAACTATAAAAATTAAAAATTTAATTCTCAGCTGTAAAGTCTATAAAGAGTTATGAGTTTTGAGTGGTCCAAATTACGGGAGTTTACCCTAAATTTTGTATGTTTTTGATTGTGTGTTTAAATCTTTTATTTATCAGATAATTACCCGTATTTGTGCTAATAATTTTGGAATTGACTCTATTTGATGTTTAGATCTTTAACATTAATTAGTTTTTAATATTTGTTACTAATTACAAATGTTTAATTAATAATACCGATGATGATGGATTTTTCAAAATCATTGGTGGATAATAATTTCAGGATTGGCTCTATTTGATAACTAATGGTGGTGGTGGTAGTGGGGATGGGAATCTATATAAGTGAGCAACCCGTCAGAAACTTATATAGTTTGAATTACAACCCCGTGATATGGAGATCGGAAATAAACGAAAAATTAGGTACGTATTTTCTATTATTTATTTTGCAATTATTTTAATTGTTTTTATATAAACCAGTATTACGATACTGGTAACGTTATCTGTGCTCTCTTTACATTGACTCGTTCTTCAAGCGATTCTATGATAATGTGAACAGTATCTTAACATTGGTAGTTTTTATAAAGCAAAGTTATAACATTTTTTATTTAATCACAATTTGTAATTAATTTGTAGTTGTCTCCACTTCCAATTGTTATAATTTCAATTACTTCAGTGAGTTATCGTTTCCCTAAAGTACACGTCAGTTAATATTTGTTATCAATAATAGTTCTGAACAATAAAACAATGTACTTGTAATTTTTTTACAAATTTTGAAAAAAGTACATATTATCATTTATAAATAGATAAGTTTAAAATTGCGTGTACTGTCATTGAATGGGGGTGGAATTTATTTGTTAAATAATTAAGAAAACATCTGTATTTCCCACGAAACCGATCATATAATTTATTTGATACTATATCCAACTTGTAATAAGTACAGATATTGATCAATTGAAAATAATAATAATAATAATAATAATAATAATAATGGACGATTTGAGAATTTTTTGATATTACGATTATTGGAAAATTGTATAGGATTAGACAGGAAGAAGAAGCCCCAAGTTATTTATTTGTAAAGTATACTTAGTTTCCTGTAACTAAATAAATGTAAGTCTTCTTCTTCTTCTTGTTCATCCATGTATTTCTTTGTGTTTTAACGTATATTTCCTGTTATTGGTAGAAGCACAGAATCTCACTGCAGCTGCTGGACGCTGCACAAGATTAGACATTTTAAAACTCTTGTGCGTGTGACAGTGGCTATTGTGGGTATTCCCAATCATCAATATTCATCAGCTTATACTAATACATGATTTACAATTTGTGGAAATAAGTAAACAAACAGTCAATTAGATCAATATGTTGTTAATTTAAGAAGACTCGTATTGTATGAGAATCTACAAAAACAAATGCTGGGAATTTCTAGAATCTCCGCATATAATGTGAAATACGAATTGTGGAATTTTTGTCTTTATTCTGCTATGTTCAACAATATATTATAGAGATTTGTTATTTAATTATTTCATAATTAAACTTTGATTGGTGTTTTTTCTTCGACGGCAATCTATGAAACGTTAACTTTAGAATTACAAGTTATTTAGATTATTTTTACAACAATATCTTAATAAATGTACCTAATCAAATTCAAATTTTATTGATAGAATGGTAAAATTGAAGTCAAGACGTTTACAATTCGACGTATGCTTCACAAGACACCAACTGTGTTCTCTCGTAAAGTTTGAATTTGGCAAAAAAAAATGCCTTTAACTGTTGCTCGATGAATTTGATTTGACCGGTTCTAATTAAACCGTAGAAGTGTTGAAAAAATAAATGGCAATCAGAATCGGTCAAGTCAAACATTTTTGCATTGTAACTGATGTAATTGTGAAAATATTATTGTATGAAATTCAGTTGAAATGTAAATAAACAGATTTTGTTCAAAAAGATATGTTTTTCAAGTTCAATACACTAAATACGAATCGAAATGGGAAAACAAAACCACCGTCTCCGTTTGCTGAAATAAAATCTCCATTATAAGGATTCTCAGTAATCTTCGAAATAAATTCGTATGATTAAGGTAATTAACCTTTTGTATATGAGGAAAAAATAGAATGAAATTACAACAATAATTGTAATTTACTACAATTCTTCTACGTCTCATTATTATCTAACAAATAGAGGAAAGTCGTGTAATTTGGAGCACTTAAAAACTAAAAGATCTAATAACAGTCGGTTGGCAACTGGTTATATAAACGGATTCACGATATTTTTTGGACCACAGTCGTGTAATTTGGTGCTTTACAACCATCTGGTTTTTTCGCACACTTTCCATATTGCACGTTTGATGTTGTTTCAGTCCATTTCAGCATACAATCATCTCGATTTTCCTTCGGCTCCTGTGGTCATTTTTGTAAAAAATACTGAAATTTTACTTCAATGTTTATCCATTCAGATGCATACAGGCCCGACAAGAGCGGGGTACAACCGATACAAATTACGGGGAACTGGGGTGTTCTCGGGCCCCCCTACGCCGTTCTAATTGTAATGAAACGTGATTTTTTGGGACCCGTGGAAGAACTGTATAAGGGCTCATAGGAGAATTTTACCGGGACCCAGTTTGGATTTTGGCGGCCCTGGACCCAGTTTGGATTTTGGCGGCCCTGGACGTACGTGTCCACTACTTTATATCCCTCAATAAATAAGTATGTAAATGTAGTTTGTGAGGATATTCATTTAAATAAGCATAAATTGGACTAGTGGTCCAAATTACACAAACTGGAGAGTTGGACTAACATCTTCCACAGTTCTTGATGGATTTCAAAAGGCTTATTGAAGCAGTACTGTATTTAGTTTTAAATAGGGTAGTGCTTAGGATAGTGTACCTACACGAAAAATCGAAAAGGTCCAAATTACACGACTTTCCCCAATCTATAGAGTTATAATGAGGTTTACAGCAACAAACACGTCTTTTATTGTATTGCTATTTATAGAATTATCCCACTTATTGTTTTTCTGTTTTTATTTAATAATGATCCTTTCGAGAAATCTAAGGAATATTTTCCAAATATTTCCATATTTGCATCGAATTTTAAAGAATTGTTTTTCTCAGTCTAATACTATACCTACAACTCAACTTCCATCATTGTTCAACATTTATTTACTATGAATTCATAGCAGGATGGCATCTAGAACTTTCCGGGTCCTAGACAATGATAATCGGGCCTGGAGTCAGTTACAATGTGAGTGCTCCATGATCAGTTTTAAGTAGCTTTTGACGCCCTCCGTTCTCTATTAGTATGTTTCTTTTCAGATATCTCAAGAAAATCAATCTAATTATTATAAGTGTGGAATTTGTTCATATTTTGGTGTATTGAATAAATTTTTTATATTTATTCAATCTAATTATGGTTTAGTTTGTGGGGTCCTTTAGGCAGTGGGCTCTCCCACGGTGCGTGGGTCTCGTAGGTGTTCACTAATGACCATTGACCATATTATAGTAAAGAAAGCTCAAGCCTACTTAACGTCCAAGAAACAATCACGGTTGGTCATTTTTTTATATAAATCTGCAGCTCGATGGAAAGAAAATCCTTTGAATTTTTTATTTTCACAAAACTACCCACTATCCGAATGTCATACCTACAACTAATAATAGTTGAAACGGATCTAATTTTAAACTCTTGTAGGACTACCAATTATTTTCCACAAACAGGCTTTATTTTGTTGTATCGCTACTTTCAAGAAGAATTATATTCCTACACAAATGGACAATATCAAACAATATAACTGTAATGTGAAATCAGGCATAAAATCAGGCTATGTTGTGGTTAAAAAACAACATTATTTGCTATACAGGAATCCAAAATCTGAGTGATATTTGAATTTAGCGCCATTATTCTGTCAACCATGCGTCAAATTTACTGTCAAATTTCTACATAACCTCAAAATTGTTTTGTTGATATTTTGAGAATCTGCTGCGAATTATCGATTTTAACACAAAATAATAAATTTGAAATCAATTAATTCAACATTTTATTGATAATTGTAGTTGATTTGCAGCAAATTTAAAGAAAAATGGCATCATCTGAGACAATTCAAGTTAGTTCTTTACCATTACCACCGATGCAATATGTGAATCAATATACAGATGAAATGTTGCGTCGCGGCCGTGCCCCAAGACCACCAATGCCCATACAAGACACCTACCATATGTTCGGCAATACCTTCA
>JAZBGY010001918.1:0-15337 GCA_037414755.1 Lydus trimaculatus
GAATATGACAAACTTTCATCAATACTGCAGTGCTCTAAATGTCGTATGATTTTCAGCCGCTACAGCACGATGTATCGCCGTGAAGATGGTGATTATATTTGTTCCGGCTGTTTTAGCAGGCCCTTTATAGATGAAACACGATCTAAGTATGAAGGGTTACTATCAGTCAATGATATCACAAAGTTAGTATATCAGCAATGTAAAAATAGAGGTTGTTCACATCGTTTGATCATGACGTCAAATTATTCATACGATCATAATAGATTTTGTTTATTTAAAAGTTATGAGTGTACATTAAATAGTTGTAATTGGAAAGGTTTTTTAAAAGATTTTTTACAACATCTTTATAATGACCATAACCAACTTATATTGAAAAGTAATGAAACTGTCCAGTTTTCAATGAACAGTGAATCAAAAGAACCCAGAGAAGAATATAAATTTTTAATTTTTTCTCACTCATTATATAAATTAACTATCTGCTATCAAAATCCAAATATTCGCTGGGCAGTTGAACTGATAGCTGATTACACTAGCATGTGTAACCCTTTCAGGTATAGTATTACCCTGATTAAAACAGATGGTTCATCATTAGTGAGATCAGAGGAACATATTTTAGTAAGAAATGTAGAGTATATTAAGCACAGTACATAGTTGAAAATACTTTGTTATTCAAAATAGATGTAGAGATATTCCCAAAGACTTAATTATCTACGATTTAAAGCTTGACAGTTTTATATTTTTTTTTTGTAATTAATTTGATAATTTTTCTTCAATAAAAAAAAAACTAAAACATTTAATCTTCATTCTTTTACCATTCTCGCATGGAACAAATTGCAGACGTTGACTATGTTGCTCCGACCCGTGGACAGCACTCAAAACTGCAGACTTGTGCTGCCACGTACTTGAGAAATTTGATACAGGCAATTGTTGGCTAAATGAGTCTGTGTGGAGACGCACAACATGTTGGCCCTCCATGCGATGCTTACCTTGTTTACTGCCCAGGAACCGGCCCTGATTGCCGATAAAAAGATCTTTTATCTACCCAGTAGCTGTGATGCAACATTGGAGAAAATCAAACTAAAAATAACTTCTTTAATGCTTTGCTAATTTCTAAAATATTTTTATTTCGAAATTCAACAAATGTCTTACAATTACATTAAAATATCAACCCCGGCTTTCACCGCTGTCCCTATCCCCATGGGTTAAAATATGAAAGATAATCTTAGCAACAATGGTGAAAGCGGACATAATTAGTCACAATTATCACCAATTAAAGCAATACTTATTGGTAATTTCACAGTTTTTCTATTCTGTACACAACGAGTTAATCGTAATTTTGGTAGAATTTGTTGTTTATTCCTTCGATTCTCAGCAGCAATTTCATCAATTTTAATCCTACTCCTCAACAGCGTATTTATAAAACATTTTTTATTTGAATTATTATTATTATTATTAATCTTATCTCTAGGTAAAATTTTATTTTTCTCCATACTCTTTTTCAATTTCAATAAATAATAGATAACATCCATCCACCATTGTTTATACATGATATCTTTCTTTTTGTAATCAATTATTAATTGATATTTAGGACAATCAATAATTTGATTAATTGGCCATGTATGTCTTAAATATGTATGTGTAGGTGCTGCTATACGTGAAATTTCATCATCATTAAGTTGTCTTTTAATTTTTCTAATTGTTGGTTTGATTTCTTCTTGTTTACGACGTGAATTCTTTGTTGTTTTATCACGTAGTGTTGGTGATGTTGTTTGACCAAATAAGCCACGATTCTCTGCCATCTGTATCATGTATTTATTATTCAATATAATGACATTCTAAAAACAGGTAAAGTAGAAGGAATAATTATTTGCAATAAGATTGTCTTGGTCTTCAGGCGGACACCGTTCGCATTTTGTTGATTCTTGGAACTCTTACTGTGTTTGGGTTTTGGTCTCCATCTATGAATACCACATGAATGTAGAGGTGTAAACTTCTACTTTATAGGTAGGGAACAGTTTCAAGTCTATGAACAACAAATTTGAAGCACCTACATAAGCATAGGAAAATAGCAAATGAGGATTACAAAACGTTATGATACGGCCCGAAGACGGGTGTCCGTTCAGGACCTCGTTGGTGCGGTCAGCTGTTAAGTTCGACGATTTGACTCTAAATGTTGGTCCGGGTGGTTGTTTTGTTCAAAAGTTGCTTGCTTAAGGTTTTAATGAGACAGTTTAGGATTGGGTTCAAAGACTGAAAAAGTTAAAAAAGGACTAGAGTCAAACGCTTGATACTTCCCAACGCTTGTTTGCATCAACTGTACAGAAACTTGTTCAAAGCTAGGAACTGCAGGATTAAGGGTCTTATCAGATAGTGTTGAGTAGCAGCATCAGAAAGAAACGGTTCCAGCATGAAGACCAACATATATTTGCTTGCGGATATTTACTTTTCTCTGTAATAATGCCAAGAAACAACCGTCGTTTTCGAAATTTGCACAACTCTTATCACTAAATGGTAAATCAGCGATATCAAAAATGTCTGTATCAGGTACCTGGAATGCATTACTATTATAACTATAAGAGAACGTCCACATCTAACGAACGAGCACTAATAAACCAACATACAACAACGAATCAGATCAAACATACCTAAACGAACACAAACGAATATGAACGAATCACTTCCAATATAAATACAGCAATTGAAAACCGGTCGTGCTTCCGTCCACACTGTACAAACAAGATCGAGCGTGAATTAACAACCAAATTACATTTGTTCGTGCTCGTTTGTTGGATGTGGATGCCCTTTTAGAAGTTTTTGATAATTTACCTCAATATTTGCTAGTAATTTTTCTTCATCTAATTCCCCGTTTGGAACAGCTATTTCAACAGAAGTTTCATCATTTTCTTCAGTTGTAATTTCGAATTTTTCTTCATTATTGTTAATTTCTCGATTTTTCTGCAATTACAACTGATGAAATTTGATAAATTTCATAGTTATTGTTTGAATTACATTGAAATTTGACGTCATTTTTCCTTGCAACGTAGCATGATGGAGTTTAGCCATTTTATTAATTTCATCAACTGTCTTGTTCACCATTTGATTATTTTCAATCTCTAATTCTGAATGAGTTTCATACAATACAAATTGTATCTAAAAATCGTTAATTATTTGCTAAATTATATAAAAAAAATAATAGATTTTACACTTGTGGTCTAGACATAGAAAACATTAATGTGTTCCTTTGTTCGTTTAAAATCCTATAAACACGTTCTTTACTTTCTTTACTGTTATCTGATTCGGTTAGGATTTCTAACATTGATAAATCACCACCTCTACTGCAAACCTGCAAAGATTTCTTCAAAAAAAAAAAGAAATATAAATTTCCTTAATAACTACCAAATCTATTGGATCTCGAACAGCAGAATAACTATTTGGTGGTGTAGCAAAAGCAGCAACTACTTCTTCCATATCATCAGTATCATATGAAATATCGGTTAATTTATCAGTTAATATTACAACATTATCAATATCTAATTGTTTAAAATAATGCTCGTACTCTGTTTTACGTTCATTAGCATTAAATATAATCAATTTATTAATTTTTTGGTTTTCTGATAGAATATTTGCTAAATATGCTGAACTACGTGGTGAATTTATATGTGTTTGTATCACATTACCAATTAATTCTAATTCATTTAGAATTTTACCAAATAATGTTGGTCCTAAACAAAACGATCGATCTTGTATGATTAATTTGTGTTGTTTTACTAATAAACTACGTGCTAAATTTGTTCGTAAAGTAGTTGGAAATATTAGCATATTTGGACAATATTTATCCCATTTGTAATTATTTGATTCTAAATCATCGTCTTCTGTTAATTTTAAATTAAATGTTGTTTCGATCTGTTGGCAAACCTCTAAGGGATCTCTAGAATTTTCGTTAACTTCGATATTTTCAAAATTTTCAGCTTTACAAACGTTGATTAGGAAGTCTTACTTATGACGATGAGTCAGACTCCTTAAACTCAAGTTGTAACTTACGTATTTTTCAGAAAAGTGAAACAAAAGAACACGGATAGTGAGTCTATCAATCAACAGCTGAAACTCCAGAATGTGTAGTTTATGACAATTATTTTTCGTTTTCAAAAATCGTCATTTTAATTGAGAAAATATACCTTTCGATGTTTTATGTTTTAATTAATTTTAGTTGACCTAGTTTTAGAGGACTAAAATGACGATTTTTGAAAACGAAAAAATTGTCATAATTTACACCTTTCGCTGTAGTGGTTCTTTGTTCACTTTATGTATATCGTCTAAGAGGTAATGACGCTTTTATCGATAAGGCCCATTATGCTACCAAGGCATTGATAGACGGAGTACTCTCTATCCTTGTTTTCATTGTTTTTTTTTAAATACGTAAGTTACAGCTTGGGCTGAAATAGTCTGTATTTCTGTACAGTAAGACTTTCCATAACTCACCTAACTTTCCTAATGTTTATCCAACAAGTAACTGGAAGATTATCGTTAAGACGTTCATTATTGAGATGGCAAGGTAATAAATGACTTAAACAAAGTGCTTTATGTTCAATTCTTAATCTCGCTAAAGAAGCAGCTAATTTAATCCGTTTGGCCCATAGAGCATTTTCCGTTTCTAACAATTCAAATTGTTCAAATAAACTTTCTACAATTAAACTTGATGTTGTATCACGTTTTGTAAAATTACGACAATATAAATCGTATAATAACAACCATACATGAGTTTTATTATTGTTTAACTGTAATTTAGTTCAATTATTATACGAAATTCTATAATTAAAATGTGTAGATAATTATACGAATGTATGCTCGGAAATCAATTCAAATTATTGTTTTAATTTTAGAGTTATTATGCAAATTCGGAAGTTTACTATGTTATCAACGAAAAGTTAACACAATTAACTTTGACACGCAAATAATAAATTACTGTGTCAAATTCGTATAAATACACCTGTCAATTTATTTAAATGACAACGAAATTACCTGTGGGAAACTTCCAAAGAAATTCACGTCGTTCAGGGCGTGCATCATTATATTTTTATCTAAAAAAAAAATTAGTTTTGTACTTTATCTGATTGCTAATTTTAACTTTTTGATAACCTACAACGGAATACATCATAAATTAGAGTGTAGACACGTCTCATTTCTTGTTCATCTTCAAAATTAACATTAATCGGTTGTATATTTAACAAACATCCTGCTTTAGCAATATCACCAACACTCCAAGCTGTTGCATTTAAATTGGACGATTTTAATGAAATTTGTCTTAAAATTGTCTGTTTCTCCTGAAATATTTCTTCATTTATTCGATTTTTTGTGGAAACTTCCACCTCACTATTTGTTTGTTCTTCAATTTGTTGTTCGCTGAAATTTGAATTTATTAAAAAATAAAGTTTGAAGAAATCTACTTGATTTCTGTTTGGAAACTTGTTCGTGAGGAATACAATCTTCAAAAGTATAAATCTATGAAGAGGCTTGCGTGCCTTGTAAAAATATCGTTTGAGTAGTTTTTTGGTAACAATGAAATACGCAATATAAACGCAACGTAGCGATTTAAATTGTAATTTGGAAATTGGGTCGGAATATTTGATTTTTGGAATAAAATTTGAATAAATTTTCCACCTTTGATGACCCATAAACTAGAGTCAAGTTGAACTAATTTTTGACTGCATTGTAACGTTGAAGAAGACTCGATAAAATGGTGGATGCGCCGGGCGAACGTTACGATTTTGACAAAATATTTCTCGTAAAATGGTGATTATTGTATTTTATGGAATGTTTGCTTTATTACGGCAAATCGCTAGTTGAAATACCGTTACATTAGAATAGATTATAGAGCTAGTTTGGCCTCTTTTAGCCTCCATCTATTGATATCACAGGAAAGACATCTGTTTAGCAAAAGTCTGGAAGACTTCAGCCTAGGTGGGTGAGTCTTATGTGAACCAGTGTGTCACATTTGCATAATGTGTGTTCGGAGTTGTCATTCACTGTTTGATTTGTCCAGTTTTTTGGTATCTCATTAGACAGTGCTCAGTTAAAAGCCCTGTTATTAGTCTTAGTTCGTTCCTACTTTGGTCAAGAAGCTTCTTAGTATCCTTGGGGAAATAGTCAATAAAGACTAATTGCTTGCCTTCTGTAGGTCTTGGCTAACCCACAGAACGGCTGAGGACCTATGAGTGGAGCCATAGCGTCTGTTCTTGCAAGATCATCGGCTGTTTCATTTCCAGCGAATCCCTGATGCCCTGGCTCCCATGCAAAGGTAGCTTAAATATGGTTCTCCTCCACTTCCATTATGTTGATTTAAGGTCTCACTTACATTTTAGTTCTCATGTAAATAAAATAAGTCTTCAAAAAAATCGGTCCTCAAAAAACAATTCCACAAAGGCATCTTTGCGAGGATCAGTCTTGAAAAGTGGACTTTTTGCGATTTTTGTTTGAAGGACGTTTTCAACCTAAATTGACCATTTGATCGAAGGCATGTTTGACCCTTATATTACCCTAACTGCAGAATTAGAGGGGAAAGAAAGGCCAACACTAGGAGTTGATTGCAAAATAACAACACTAATTCTTGTAGTGACAATTTATTGAAAAATTTCTTCCAAATCCATCACAAACTATGGTGATTTAAGCAACCCTTAGTAGAGTGCTTTATATACATTTACAAACATGGCTTTAGGTGCTTTAAACTCCAATATTCGTACAAGAAGACCAAAATACTGATCAAATAACCAACTAATAAAATACAAAAAGCCACTTTTAAATGTGAAAGCTTCAAAACAATAACTGGATTTGTATGTTCCTGTTGTTCAAATTTGAAATTATGCAACCTTATCAAACCGTTTTCAGTTAAACGTGTAAATATTCGATTAATTTGATTTAAATAAATTGAATTTTTACGAAATAAATAACCACTAAAACCATACCATAATATATTATCCATAATACGAAACGATTTTCCACGTTTTTCACAATATTCAATTTGATTAGCAGCTATTGGTTGTGGTAAAATAAAACCTTGACTTGTATTACAACTCGTTAATTTCAACCAAAAATCATGAGTTTCAACACCAATAATTTGTGATTGAATTTCCGGAAGTCGTTCTATTGTTGAATTACGCAAAATATCAATTCTAAATATTGGTAAATTTGATTGTTTCAAATGTTGAATTGTGCGTATTTCGATTTGTTGATGTTTTGTTAATTTACTGATAAGTGCACCTTGAAATGCGTTATCAAATAGTAAACAGAAAATTATCCAAATTAACAATAAAAATTTGATAATTTTCTGTTTATTATTTAATTGACTTAAACTTTGACCGAAAATTATACGAATCGTATCCAAATAAGGTGTACGAACTCTATTATCAATATATTGTTGAATCAAATTAATTGTTCCAATTAAAATAATTGATAATGAAAAACCAATCCATATAGAAAAATCGAAAATTTTCAATAAATTCTCAGTATGATAAGCTTCCCAACCAAGTTTTGGTACTAATGCTACCATATACAAAATATAGTAATGGGGTATCAGTAATTCAAGTTCTGGTGGTGGTTCAACTGCTGTTGAACCAATCATAAATGTACCTTCACTTTGATTAAAAATTATTGATTTTGCTAAATCATAAACGCCAGTTTTTGAGGAAGTCTCAAGTATATCAATTGTAGCATTTAATGCTCTTACAATCAAATACATCCGATCTGCTACATAACCAATCCATTTTCCATCGACTTTCTGGACTTCATTATCTTGATACATTGATATTTTCAATGGATGACCGTACAAATTCTTTAATTTATTCGGGAATAATTTCAAACAATCCATATCCGTATGTTTGATTATCTCGTTTTTGAAAGGATTGAATGATAAAATTTCTAATTGTTTAAACTTAAAGATTACAACATAATTCAGAATTTGTCTTTTCCACATGAATTCAAATAATACCGACAATACAACTCGATTTTTAATTGTTTCACAAATGATTAGATGGAGATTATTTTTGATATTCCAAAACGGTAATTGTTTAAATAAATCTTCAATATTTGTTGTAAAAATAAATATTTCAGCTGTCGTATTATTAAACACATTTCCCAGATGAAAATTATTTAAATTTATTACCGGCCTCTTTGATAATCTACAACAATGATTAATCAACCCGAAATAACGATTTTCAGTAATATCGATAACGATATAAGCACTAAATTTTGTAATTGTTGCACACTGATACTTAGCGATGTACGTTTCTAATAATTGTTGAAAGTTTGTTTCATTTTGTATTGAAATTGATAAAACCGAGTGTAATTGTAAATAAATTATTAGAAATATTGTTAATTTATCGTACATTTTTCTAATAAAATATGAAACGATATTGAAAGTTGAAGTTTCAATATTATGTGTGGGCTTCCATTATTCAAAAATCGTTCAATTTAACATAATAGGTGTAATTATTTATCGACACAATAGTCAATTGTTAAGTGTCTACAAATATTTCACAGTTACTATAATTTGCTACGATATTAAACAGTTTTTTTCTTGAGTAATTTTAGGACGACATTTATTATCATTCCTAGAAAGTCACTATCTTGATCTTGATCTTGATTTCTATTTATAATTACGTGGGTTTTGTTCGTTTATTAATTGTTTTGAGTATCATGTTTAAAAGATTGTTTGGCAACTGGTTTGATTGGTTTGTAATAGAGATGATCAAGAAACCTGCAAATTTTACCTTTTCAACAGTTGACCATGAAAGCTATTGAATTTAGAAGAAAAATCAAGTGAATTTCCCTTGAATATAAGGAATTTGTTTGTATTTCATTGTAGCTTCTATGGGAGTAGAAATGGTGGATGCGCCGGGTTATGTGTAAAGTGATTGTCAAGAACCTTGCGCTCTTAAATTCAGTATACATCTAAGCACATCAGTTGTAAATGCTTAAATTGAAGCCTGAATAAATAGAGTAGACTTTGGGAATTCATTGGGGCATCACTTAAATCTGTATCATTGTGCCCGTCAAGAAGAAAAGGGACGAAGAAAGAAGAAACGAATGGAGAAATTTCTAGATCATACGAAAGGCTAATTAGATCGTATCACGGGCTGCATGTTTGGCACCTTTCGTCTAAATGAAGTGTCTAATGTCTTCCCAAACACTGAAGAGAAATGGAAAAAACGGCTGTTTAACAGCAGTTAAAACAAAACGTTGAATTTTTTATTAATATTCGCTGCTGTTTTACAATAGAAACTGTTCAATGTGGTGTATTCTCAGTTGTTTATTGTTTCTATTCTTTCTGTCTTGAATTGGGGCTGCCAAAGCAAAAACAAGCAATATAAATACGCAATTATGTTTGTCCAAGAATTGCAATATTGCCAAAATATTTTCCACAAACTGTATTCCCCCTTTTATCCATTAAAACAGTCGGGAGTCGGGAATGTGAACAGCTTCACTAGACAAAGTTGGCTGGACTTTTGGGATTAAATAGATTGTGTTATCATAATTCATTGAAAATGCGACTAACAGAAAAATTTCCAACACTTTCTTAATATAGACTTTTCCAGTATTTTTTTTTCATAATTATTGTTCAGGAGCGCATTTAGAGCTTTTCGGACCCTAAATACATAATAAGCGTAACTCCATTTATTTTATCTAATGATGGCCAACGCATCTGTCCGTGTCCTCTTCAGTAGGTGTTAGGATCTAATGATAAATACGGCTCTGATTTTGCTGGAATCTGAAGTACTTCTACTGATGTGTGAATTTCTCGATCATCAGTTACAGATTTGCTAATTTTTTCAACAATAAAGCTTCTATTTCTCTACAAAATCGATAGTTTTCTAAGTATACAAAACTTCTCTTTTGCTAACCAAAGTTTAAACATAAAATACAACATAAACAATGTGTAAACTTTTATTACAACTGCTATAAAGTTAGTTTGTTATCATTGCAAATATTTGTAATGTCAAGGGTAAATAACATATATAACAATAGAACAGCCCTATTTGAACTGACACCCACACGTATTTATGATTAACGATAATACAGATATATTGATTACAAAATTAGGGTATTTATAAAGTGATAATAATAATAATAACTTACCCTTCACTTTGTTGTGCATCAACTAATCTTTGTTTTTCAACTAATTTATAATAAATTTTCGTTTGCCATTCATTATCACTTGGTAATAAAATATTAAATGTATCATCATTATTTTGATAATAATTTATATCATTACAACAATTATCATCATTATTTAAGATTTTCTGCATAATTCCAGGTAGTAAAGTGAATATGTTGCCTTCACTAAGGGCAATGAGATTAACGTATAACTTGTTAGTTTGTGCGTCCCCCATCCTAGTACGGTGTCCTTATCCTTGTCTATATTAGCTGTTCCATAAAAAATAAAAATAAACGAATAATGTAGAAGAAGAATAAGAATAGAAAATAATCAAATTCGATTTTAGAATTTTTCAGTAAATAATGAATATTGATCACGCGACAATGCAGAAAGTGTTAATATTTCTATAGCTTCTTAATATTGACGATTATTTTTAGAAATTCATTTCAACAATAAATAACTCATAAATTTTTCAAATTATCTAATGAAGTGGCCACCCTCTATATAGAATAGATTATCGAGTTATTTAAATTATTATTGTTTCGTTTTATATTTATAGATTGCGTTATGGAACGATTTATTTCATATTGGAAAGGTATTTAGAATATCTAATTTGAATTTCCATATGACATTAAGGGTTGATATCGAAATACTGTCATCTATAGATAGAGTAATAGTTTCCCTCATTGATTGCTGTATCTACAGGTTGAGACAATTCATCTAGGAGCATAGGAGACAGTACAAGAACCGGGGCAATCTTATAGTTTTCACCCGGATTGAAAAGAGATGGTAGGTAGAATCCTTGTAAGATTACCCACTCTCAAGACGATCCTATGTTCCTAGATAAAGTGTCTCAACCTGTATATTTGTATTTCTACATAATAAACAATTTTTTATGATTTAATGTTTTTTTTTTAATGTTTAAAGAATAGTTTCGTAATTTTCTTGTCAAATGACATAATTTTATGTAAAACAATAACGAAATATTATTTTATTTCCCATAAAATGAACTACCAGACAAGGATGAAATAAAATAAAATAATGTAATTTGCTGTTTGAGTATGGTAAAGGATAACAGAAAAGTTTAATGTAATCGTCGGGAATCGAACCTGAAACTTCAGCAAGTTGGACAGACGTGTTTCCAATTTCTATTGCGGTTGGTAGTGAGTCTGATGTGTTCTTCTGTTTTTGAAATTCACATAAACACAAAGGCAAATAAAATAAAAAAGTAGAACTCAACTGGAGAATCTTACAAAGAAATCAAGAAAATAACGAGAATCGAAAGAAGTGAAGGAACAAAAAGACAAGAAATCTAACAAGCTACACTGAAAGCAAAGAGGAAGACTATGTAATGTAATAAAAACAAATAGGAGGAAGTAGTAGATCAACAAAAAGAATTAGGAAAAAGTGCAAAGTAACAGAAATTGTAATGCGAGAGTCAAACAAAGCAGGGCAGAAAAGGTAAAAGAAGGGAAAATGAGGTAAAAATGTAAGAAGAAAGCCTGAGAAAAGCAAAGTGAAAACAAAAGGATAAATATAAAATAAAATGGACCAAAAATAGAGATAGCCTGGAGGAAGAGAGAATTGACAAGAGTGACAAGAAGTGAAGTGCAAAAGAAGCAAAACAAGAGAAGAAGATGAAATATGGATAAGCAAGACAGAAACGAATAAACGAATAAACTGATAAGTGTAAGGCGAAATAGAAAAAGTTAACAAAGGATGCAAGACGCAAATATACGAATGGAAAGGATGGGACAAACGGGATGAAGAAAAGATAAGAAAGAATGTGAAGCAAACTGGAAGAAGCCGACAAAAAAGAGACGTGGGAGCTATGGAAAATCAGAATAATGAAAAATAAGGAAAATTCAATAAAGAGAAAAATGAAAACAGAGACAATAGGATAAAGAAACAAGAAACTTAACGAAAAGTAGAAAACAACGATAAAGCAGACAAAGTAAACAAAAGGAAACTCTGTACCGATATGAAAAAATGAGAGAAAATAATGTAAAAACAGTATGAAGAAGAAAATCCGAAACAGAACAGAGGAAGAAAGTGGTAATGGAAGGCCAAAAAAGTTATAAAATAGAGCCCAAAATAGGAAAAATACAAGAATATTAAGAAAAAACACACATGAATTACACTATTATTCTGAAAAGATGAACATTTCCAGTTACAAAGTGATTTATCGAAGCAAATAGACTTGGCTAACCGAACAGGACCGACAGGACAAATTACTGAGACCTAGGATAGTCTGGAGCCTAGATGGAACCCCGACTTTGCAGTACGTACTTACATTGAAACATCATTTTTTGGGGCATGAGTCTCAAGATTCTGTTAAAAAATATCAATAAATGATGCAAAAATAACGTACCAAATTCAAGACAGATTTTGAAATTTCCGATTGACTTTTTTCAAAATAATTTAAAATGTTTGCTAAAAACAAAAAGAGAAAATAAATTTAGTGACATTTAAGTGTTGAATTTGTTAAATTTAAACAAAAATTAAATGCAATTCATGATAAAAAATGACTAAAATTCACCTAATTGACAATAACCATGCAAACTTCTTATAAACAGATATAATTCCAACAGTCACGATCAAACCACTTTTACATTACAAATAACACAAATGTACTGACTCTTGTTTGATACAACAGAAATCGTTATTTGTAAAAATGATTTATATGTATACCTCCATTACTACCACCTTTAATACACTCTTGTTATCACCACCAAAGACACGCACTACCACCAACTGACACGTTAAATAGGTACAAATCTTTTATTTTGATGAGTAAGATTTGTTGTCTCACGCGCTTGTGTTGTTAAAACACTTATTTTTTTTTGTTTTTTGTTAAAGATCAAAAATGTGTCTTTCATGAAGTCAATTTATTTAAATCCGGGAAGTATTTCCAGTCACGTTATACGGAGGTAGTTGATCGTTTCATATTTTAGAGAGGATCGTAAATCACAACATTTTAGCTACTTTATTGTGGTTTTTACGACAAGTATTTAAAAAACCCGCATCTTTATCTAGATTTACGTACAAAGAACATAATTAAAAACCGGAAACAGTAAGTTTACTCCATCCTCTGAAACGTCGCTGTTGTAGCACTAATACTAGTGAGTAGACGCCCTAATATGCAACCTAATTTACTAGAACATTTTTAATGTTTTGATTTAATTTTGTTAGCCCACAAGGGCGCCCGCAGAAATTTTTCCAAGGGGAGGCAATTAAATTAGAATATTTTGTATAGCTGCTATTATCCCTGTATTTGTTTATAATAAGTTATTATTAATAACATTGCAAAAATACTTACAGACGAAACGAAAATTTAGGCATTTTAAATGTTTTCATTTTCTTTATCTTAGGCAAATCCAGGGGGACGGACACATGCCCCCTATGCTCACCCTGTGGGCGCCCTTGTTAGCCCATCTTCACATTACATACTATTCTATTTGTTAAACAAATTAACCAAAGACAAAAATCTTAACCATAAAAACCCCAATTTCAACCCTAAACCCTTTAAGAGGACATATATTTAACAAAAATTTCTAGAGAATCCTATAAAGAAGCCCTAACCCAGAAAACCGGGAATTTGGGTTCATTTAAACTCGAACTGTAACCTCTTAATTCATAAAGTTTTGAGTCCATGAAATCAACAATCTGTTGAATTAAATTTCCCGCTTTAATTTAAATGTGTTAAGTACGTTGACGCCATCTCGTGGCCTTCTTTCGAAATTCTCTTCGTCTTGTTGACATCTTGTTGCCCGTAAGTTTTTTAAAAATTATTCTTTAATTTACCGGTCATCTTTATATTTTTTGTACTAAATTAATAATTTTCCAACATTATTAATCGATTACATTAAATTGTTGTTAATATTTGTTTAAATTTTGTTATAATCCATAAGTTCTAGTATGTTGATCTTTTAGGTTATGTCACTCCTTTTATATTTGTCGTTTTTACTTGTTTTTATACTAATATTAATAAGAAATTGTGTTGATTAATGTGTTTTGTTTGTTTATTACAGGTCAAAATGGGTAAAATAATGAAAACTGGTAAAGTCGTATTGGTCTTATCGGGCCGATACGCTGGTAGAAAAGCAATTGTTGTTAAAAATAATGATGATGGTACATCAGATAAACAATATGGACATGCTATTGTTGCCGGTATTGATAGATATCCAAGAAAAGTCCATAAACGGATGGGTAAATCAAAAATGCATAAAAGATCAAAAATTAAACCATTCGTCAAGGTATACTTGATTCGTTTTTAGTTTTATTGAAATAATAACGCATTTGTTTCGTTTATAGATCCTCAATTATAATCATTTGATGCCAACACGGTATTCAGTAGATTTAACCTCAGATTTGAAGATTGTACCAAAAGATTTAAAAGATCCAATGAAAAGGAAGAAGATCCGTTTCCAAACTAGAGTTAAATTTGAAGAACGTTATAAAGCTGGTAAAAATAAATGGTTTTTCCAAAAACTTAGATTTTAAAGACATTAATTTAATATTGTCTTAATAAAAAAATTGTTAAAAAATCAAATAGGCTTCGATTTACCCACAAATCATTTCCTAGAATAATTCCTTAAATTTCAACTAGATGTCGCTTTTATTATAATTATTTATAACCTTCAATTATGACATTTGTCGTCACCTGTCAGATTAAAATCGTGTGATTCCAAAAAACGTAATGACCAAATTGATGAAAAACAAACATTATAATTGTTGATTTATTTAAAATGAGTGGACATTGATAAAGTTCATGTGATAACCCATTATCAGTAAATTCGAAAATTTTTGAAATGTATTTTTTATTAAAACAACATTGAAGAAAAGTGTCATTTGTGTAATTGATAAGAACAAATCGACAAAAAAATGGCAAATAATGGTAATAATAAAATAATTTATAATCCACAATTCTAATTGATGACCCTCTCCCCCATACAGGTACAATACCATCATTTCAACGTAGAACAGCAGATAGTGCCAGACAATTAAGGGATAATTTTAATAATGTTATAAGAGAAATACAACCATTAGTTGATACAGCACGTACTGTAAATGTTGGTGTACAAAATGCAATATCAATGACGAGTTTTTTAAATCGTTCACATTCAAATGATGCCCAACAACAACAACAACACCAACAAAACAATCATCAAGAGAATAGTTTTGTTATTA
>JAZBGY010001919.1:0-15308 GCA_037414755.1 Lydus trimaculatus
ATAAATATAGATATAGATAGGATAGATAGATAGATAGAGAATAACGACGGTGGCGGCAACGGTGGCGGTATTTGTTGTTGATGATAATGGTGGTAAGATCGACGTCGCGACGCAACAAACAATATACCCGATTTTTATATATTTTTTTATTAAATAAATCGAATAATAGTAGTAGGCTTTGTTTTCTTCTTGTTATTATTATTATTATCATTATGAATAAGTGTCCGGTCGATTTAGGGAGGTTTTTATTTGAAAAATCACTAATAACTATTATTATTATTATTATAATAAAAGAGTAGAGGGTGATTGATAATAAAATCGTTTATAGTCGCTCCCCTAACAGGTGTATTTTGAAACAATTAAAAAACCATCGATGGGGGGGTAATTCATCTTATTAGGTATAGAAACTGTATATGGGGGGGCTAGTCTCTAATTGATCGTTTTTATTATCGTCCTATAGTGAGTTAAATTGTTGTTGACATATGATGATGGCACAACGGGTGGTATCTTTATTTTACAACCCCTTCTATTATTATTAAAATTTACCAATTTTTAACAATAATTTTAGGGAAATTCTGCGATAGATAAATATAAAAATTGATGATATTTTGCACCCTGATGGCATATCATTGTTATTACCATTATCATTATTATTATTATTATTATTATTATTATTATATTGGATCGGTCGATGTGTTTTACAACAGGGGTTGAGGTGTCCGTGTCATCCCCTTTCTGACAGCCTATTGTTGCGAGGTTAAGATAAATGATTGTAAAATAAAACGTGCGTATGTATATAAACAACATACACATACACATACGCATATGTTATATGCGTATATGTGTCTTTCTCCCTATCAATGTTTTATCCCAAATACACACACACACACACACACACACACACATCCACATATACATATACACTATTATTGCCATATAAGCGGAAACCAATGGGGTGAATCTCAATGTGAAATGTAAATATATATCAGTCAGTATAGTTTTGATATGAATTCCTTCTTCTTCTTCTTTTTTTTTTGTTTTTTTTTTGCTTTTCTTTTATCATATTTTTATAAGAAATATATCAAATCTGAATCGAATGATGAATAAGAAGAGAATTGAATCAAATTCATGTATTTTACATGCATCTTTTATTATTATTATTATTATATATAATTTTAAAAAAAATAAACAAAAAAAACATTGAAAAAGTGGATTTATTACGAATTAATCAAAGTAGGCTTTGGATTGTCAATTGTTATTTGTACAGGTAAATGATAAGCTAAAAAATTAATTAATTGAAATAATTTGATTTAAAATAGGTATAGACACAAAAAAAAGTCAACCAATTTTTTGTGAAATATCCAATAATAATATACTACATCTATCATAATACGACCGCCTCGACTGTTGTAGAAGTGACAATTATTCGGTATAAATCGTATCTTGAACGTTCTATAATAATTTAAGAGAAATCCATTTTATAGTATGTGCATTTGGTATTGGGCGGCTTGACTTTTAATCTATAAAATCGCTGATGACATGTGTGTGTGTGTATCAATTAGCATAGAAATTGTTTAAAATGCTATATTTTATAAACGACTACTGCAGGTATAGTTAGAAAACGGTAATAAGTACCAACTTGTGTTTGTCTTTTTGTGAACAAAAATTCAATTATATTCGAAAATTTTTGTCAATCGCACTATTTTGAAGTTAAGCCAGCCGAATCTAGATAAACATACTATACAGTTTTATATTCTGTCAATTTGATTTGAACAACTTGACTTTAAAGTGGTATATAGAAACTATAAAGTGTCCACTTATTCCACACTATAAGTACTTATACAAAACGCTGAAACGTAGCGTATTTAATACAGAAGTGGCAAGTAGAAAGAGAACAGATCTATAGTAACTCTAGTAGAACGCTACTAGAACATCATGTGACTTACGTAAACGTACAGTAAGTGCTTCCTTATTTCTACAATAAACAATACTGTTGTATATTCAAACTTCAGTTAAGAGTCGGTTACATTGAGCAATTTTAATCGCTAGACGCTGGCAACTGAGGTCGGATACGCATGCGCATATTACAATAAGTCGCAAGTAGATCCGACGCAAAATCGTTAATACGCAACTTTGCTCCTGTGTTGTAAATAATGTAGAAACCATAACAACACAGCTGCTAAAGTCGCTATATAAAGTCGTGTCTACCTACATCGAACGAACGAATACAAATGTAAAGACATTAAGGACGGCAAGACAAACGCGAACGAATTAAAACGAACATATGGAAAACAGCGATTCGCTGGTTGTCGATACTTCGAACAGAAAATTCGTTCGCGTTCGTCCGCTTTTGCATAGTGTGAATGGGAAATAAGAACTAGAGGTCTTTCTAGAACAAAAATCATCATCATCATCATCAACTCGTTCGCCGTGGATATTCACATATAACGACGTGTGAACTGTATTGGTTAATGTGAAACCCCCTCTGACTAACCGGTCTTCGGCAAAAGTCGGGCATGTTACCACTCTGTGTATTTTTGATCTAGAAAGACCTCTAGAAACTAGTGGAACTAGTGCGCATAATATTCGCATTCGTTCGGATTCGTTTATCTTTGTTTGCATACGTGGATTTTTTCGAATTCGTTCGTGTTCGTTCGCACTCGTTCATTATAGACACAGTGAATTTGGTCGCGCAGCGTCTAGCGACTAAAATCGCTCAATATAATCGACCCTTTACTTAGGTATACTATTTTATAGTAGAGTTGACAATTAACAAATAGACGATTTTTTCCACCTCTCTAACTCGACCGTTACTGTAATTTATCGTTGTTTTCCACCTGTATAATTATCAATTATTTTCATTACTATAACTGATGTGATTATTTGTTTGGTCAACAAGATGCATCTATATCTATATACAGACAGATACAAATAGTGAAGTGCATCAAGTAAACACCTCAATCGTAGTGTTAAGGCATAACTCGTGCTATACACGTTCAGATAAGGATTACAACCAATCCATACTGTTTTGAATTCTATCACTACCCCCTACTCCTCCCCGCATTACTACTACTGCAATTATCACCCTTCTTTTAACTATTTATAGTTTGATTCTCTATAACCATCAACTTCTTTAATATTTTAACAACAACAACAACAAGAAAAAAATAAATTAGAAAATTCTAAATAAAGTTAGAGTCAGTTTTACAAGTCCCAATAGAGGTGTACTTTATTATACCTCTATACACACATATAGATATAACTAAATGTGTGTATGTAGTATGTAGTGGACAACACCACCACTAAGATAATAAAACTCAGTGCCTAAGCCTTACTGGACAAAGCCTTGGCTGAAGTAAATTGCCAGCATGGATTACCAGGATTTGTTTAGGAGCTCTTCTATATTATATAGACTAGACAAAGATAGAAATATATTCTATAGAACTATAATAGACATTTCTTTCTCTCTATATAACTATATACCTATATAGATATATAAAGTACAATTTTTAGAAGACGTGACTTAAATTTAATTGTTAGCTATACCTATAGATAGATAGATAGATAGATAGATAGAAAAGATGTAACGATCAAATCAATGATACGATAATTTTTGCATTAACAAAACACAGAAAAACAGATCCTTAAGTAAATGATAGATTAAGGAGTGGATATTGTAAAGGACAAGCACGTTTACAACTATATATCTATGTAGGTATTAGATTTGTATTTATCCAAGTTAATTCAATGAATGGCGTGATGCGTTAAATAAACACAGTAAAGAAGAGGGCCCTTACTGTATTATAAGGCACGTGCCTTTTTATAAAATAACACGTGTCTAATTCACTATACACACACACACACACAAACATACACACATACGCACATACAACATGTATAGATTTTGATTTGAATTTTGTAAATTTAAAAAAAAAACAACAAAAATAACGAATAATCCACCACCAAACCACCCTTAATTACAATCCCATCCAATTTATAAAATAATTGTCTCTATAATACCACAGGTGGTATCTGTCTATCTTTGTTAAATAAATCGTATATGAATTAATCAAAATAACAACAATTATATTATTAAAACAAAACCAAAAAAATTGATTAAATAAGGGTTGTTTTATTTACCGAAAAAAAAATTGTTATCTTTATATTATTTATTTAAGTTTATTTAAATAAATTAATTTATTGTTATGTAGATAATTATAAACTTATATTGTCGTTTGTTTTGTTTTAAACAAATGATAGATTTATTGTAATTATCTAACATTTAATATTTTAATCTCCCCATTTGTATGTTTTTTTTTTTTGGGTTAATTTTCCATTTTAATATTTCCTTGGAAAAATTATGTAATTTTCGGAAAATATTTGTACGTAAATCACGTGTTTGTGGTGTATTTTTTATTTAAAATAATAATAATAATAATAGTTTAAAATTGCATAATCCTGAGTATGGTTCGACACGCTCCTATTACCATTTTATTCACTATTTCTATTATTTTTTTGCACCATTGTAATAATAATAATAATAATAATAATAAAATAAATAAAAGGGGTTTAAAGTGTATAATTGAATTGCGGTTGGTGGTTTTTCTACACCCATACTATATACAAGAGAATACGTGTGAAATTCTTCTTTTTAAAAATCAATTTAAAACAACATCAAGTCGTCTAGTTTTTGTAGGATAAGGGGTGGTTTTTGTGTTATATAAAAATTAACTGTTGTTTGTTGAATGTTTGCAAAAAATGTTTATCGCGCAGATGTACAGCGCATATAGAAATTATTTGTTTTATTTACGCGCAACTGTACAGCGCAGCAGGATCATTATGATGTGTTGGAAGACCAGTTAATGTTACAAAAAAGAGATTCAAAAGCAGGTCGCCAAATCTAGATTTAAAGGCAACACTTCATCTATATTGCCATTAGTGGCGTAACAAAAAATTTTACCACCATTTGTCCCATCCGCAATGCAATTATTGATGGTCCCTACTCAATCAAATAGATTATACTGCGCTATATACGCATAATTTAGTAGACAGAAAAATCTCTATACTAGTGATTGATAATAATAAAAATAATAATAAATACAGGACCGTATACCAGATTTTCTAATAGAATGCCATTTATAGGCCCAAAAATAGAGGGTACAATCGACACAAATTAAATGAGTACAGAGTGTTTTGAGGCTGGAAATGTTCCCCGACGTCGTTGTATTTTTGTGTCGTTTCTTAGGGCCGTGGAAGAATTGTACGACGACCCAATCGCACGTTCTTATGACGACCCTGTCCATTTATAACGATTTGAAAAAAAACGGTGCCATTATTATCAGGGCCATGTTTACTAAATAACAAAATACAGTCAGGGTCCCCAAGAGTAAGGCTGGGCGCCGGTACAATTCTGCCACGAGCCTCCAAAAATGACGTTTCCTTATAATTGCAACGAAGTTGGAGGTTATACTTGGGCTACAGCATACCAAGGCCTCGGGTGTTTGTACTGGCTGTATACCACCCTCTTGTCGGGCCTGGCTATACAGTGTAGGACTGGCAATCTTCTGTCCCACCGGGCAAATTATGTTTCGGCCACACTTATTGAAGAAATTTTAATTCATACTTTCTGTTTAACGAACTATATAATTTTGTTCGCCCCCAATTTGCTGGCCCACTGGGCGTTTTCTCGGTTGCCCGATAGCCCAAGCCGACACTGGCTACCTATATTATTGTATGAGACAAGTAAATCCATCTTCAGTCTTTTTTTGTAACATTTAAGGAGAACCTGCGACTTTCATCTGTATGCGTATAGGATATGAAATGCTCTACAGCCGGTCCTGATTAATTAAAATGTTTCAATTTATCTAAATATCGAAAATTTCAATAAGTAAATCCGGAAATAACAAAAATCGTTTAGTTCTTACATATTTACTGATATACTCCGTCTTGTTTTGATTTGTCGACTTAACTTTATACGCAACTGTACTGCGCATAAAGTGACAATACGAGAATTTTTGTAATAAAACTTATTTATAACGACACTAAACAGACAATTTTGTCATTAAAAACGTAACTATTATTACACTCCATCTATTTCAATTGGTTCAACTTGACTTTGGAGTACTAAACTAGACAATAATTGGTGTCTATTAAAAGATAGACAGTTGAGTCGCCCAAAACTGAACCGATAAAATATACATCTAGATAAAAAATTTTTAGACAAACTGTATTTAGATAAATAATAATAATAATATAGTTATAACAAAAGAGATGATAATAGTGAAAGGAACAATAGTATATATACAGTAGAAGTTATAACAGTTAGTAATCCAGGGCGTTTATACGGACAATACGAAGATCCTTTTAGTTATCCTAGTATTCTGTGGACCGCACACAGTCCACAATTTCCATTACAATACAAATATAGAGCCCCTTTTGTCAAACACAGTGGTGCTAGTGGTGTGGTGATACAGTCATAGTAGTAGTAGTAGTAGTAGTAGTAGCATATATCGTTTTACCTTTATTTATACAATCCACAACTGGTACAGAATGGATGATGTATTGTATTTAACTCTTATTGCTTATGTATTGGTAGCGGTGGCGGTAGCGGCGGCGGGCTAACTTCCAACAAAATGAAGGTTTAGAAACAACAAACTCTAACAAAACTTTGTTGAAATTCAAGTAATTTAATAACAATCTGTATTTATTTAATTTATTTGTTTAATCGTAAAAGTAGTGACTTGTTGTTGTGAACAAACATAATAAAAAAAAAAAAATCGATTAACTTTTCCTAATAGTTTTATCTAGAAATTCCCTAATGGCCACTACTACCCTATTCATGCCCCCTAGAGACTAAAGATACATCCCTGTATTGTGTTGTCTTTTTAACTCTCTAACAACACGTATACCGCAATAACAGATGGTACTCATTATAGAATTTAACCTAACAATAATGTGGCGGGAAATTGTCTATTTGACTATTTATCTGTTAGTGTCTGTATGTATGTTCTTTCTTATTGTTGTTTTGTAGGGTGATGTGATTTATGTTGTTGGTTAGACACCCAAAAAAAAAAAATGATATAAAAGATATTTACATTAAGCACACGCCCATAACACAACAAAACAAATATTCTTTATATTATAGACCAACTTTATTTTTTTCTTATTTTTATTTACCTACTGTGTGTGTATGTTTTATAATATAAGTAATATAATAACGGTTTTAGGTTAGAAACTAGAATTTGGTGACGTCATCACTTTAAAGCCGGCCCTGACTATTGCGAAAGTAATACCAATTATAAATGGTACCAATATGTTTCTAGTTGTTAGTTTAATCAAAATTGGCTTATCTTTAACGAATCATATTAGATTTCCTTTGATATTTTCTCCCCCTTAACTGTATATATCTAGATAGATGTATTAGTATAGAAATTACATTTGACATGTTTGTTGAATATTCCCGATTCAGTTTTTTTTTTGGCTGGTTCCATTATTCCAAATTGTTTTTTAATTGTTTTTCAGTCAAATTAACGAAATCTTTAACAATTTTTTGGTAATTTTCATTAAAATTCAATTAATTGCCCATCCATCCATATATGATGATATGTTGGACCAACATTTATCTCTGTATTTTTTTTAAAAAAAAAACTCTGGATTGTTTCAAATAGAGCTAATCACACATATGATGGTAACAAAACAAAAAACAAAAAAAACAAAAAAAAAGGCCGACAGTGTCGTTCGAGTTTGTAAGTATTTAGTATTCAGATAACGCGCTCTGTTGCCCTCATGCATATTCATCAACTAGTAATTAATCATCAGGAGGGGTTTCAAATAGGGGGATGTGTATATATACATGAATACACCAACCCTCTATTATAACACTCTATCCTTCTCTAACACCAAACCCCTATATAGATATCCTAGTAGTTGTAATAATAATAATAATAATAATGACGTATTATAATGCAAGTGATGACACTTGTTACAAATTCTAAATTATCCGTGAAAATATCTTATCTTATCAATACAATAATAATAATAATAATTTATTTATTTAGAATCTAGTAGGCTTTTTTTCAGTTATATATTAGATATATAAGAAGATTGAGGGGGTGGTCGTTTTATTTGTTGTTGGAAGGGTGAGAAAATTTTGTAGGTGTAAGGAAAAGGGTTTGTCGTTTGTTCTCGATTTGAATACAAAGCGTGTGTATTCATTTGAAATGCAAAACTTGGGAAATGTTCAAACTCTATTCGGTCTCTCTGTTACTGTATATTAAAATAAATAGGCTTTCATATCTACATTTATATCTATATATACATGTACACAATAAATTTACATAAACCTACCTAATTATTACAAAATAAAAAACGTTTCGTGAAATTATTGTTGGAATAATTATATAATTCTAACAATTATTACAAAATTGTATGTATAATTAACGTTATTCATTAATTTTTATTTAAATTTGCATAAATTGCACGCCACTGGATATAAATTACGTTTATAGTTAGGCAACACAAAATACACAAAACACGTATTGTGGATAATCTAAAACAATTTAAGTATATTATAATAAATTATGATAAAATTGATAAAGTCAAGTATAAAACGGTAAATAATATAAAAAATTGTTGGATTATCAACAATCATCCTTTTTATTATAGTTAGATTGTTATTATTTGTAATAATCGAGCAATTATTGGAAAATTAGCAGAAAAAATGAATTGTTGTTTGTTTGTCTAATATTGTATAAAATTGAATAAAAACTATTTTTTTATTGTTTTTCTCCTTAATATTTTGATTAAATTAACAAATTACGATGATAATTAACAAATTCAACAATTCAAATTTACCGCCAATCAAATAATGAACATCCTTGCTAAATATAACATTAACAAAACCAGTAAATTTATAAATCAATTTATTGTTAATAATAAAATCAAATAAATTTATTACTTATTCAATAATCAACAATTGAAAATTATTGATTTATAACAATTCATTGTTAATAGTTTATTGTTAATTTTGATTAATTGAGTTGACGGAATTTACCGACTTTACACGAACGTTAATAACAAAACTCGTCAAATACGCAATTCACAATTTATTTGTTTATTGCTAGTTTTGGTGTTATTAACGTTCAGAAAATTCGATTAAAGTGCAAATTTGTTTATAATTTTCATTGGTAATTGTTGAAAAGATGAAAATCTTTTGGTTTATTATAGGGGTATGCGGTAAGTTGCAAAAAAAAAAAACAATTGCATTGTCATAGGCAACTAAGTTTTTGTTATTGTTATTTTTCGAAATTGAACAATTTTTCTTTTAAATTAACGCAACTTCTTGCTATTTCCTTAGAATTACTCATAACTGTGACTCATTGTTGATATTTTTATTGGAATTTCTGGAAGATTCTTAAATTGTTATCAATCGATTCATTGTTTACCAAGAATTTGTTTAAATTTATCAACAATTACTTGGCATTATGACAAGATATATTTGCGTTGGTTGTACATAAATGAACTTCAAACATACACACACACAAAAAAGATGACTTTTCACCTCTACCACTGATAACAAAACTATAAATAATTTTTTACTAAATATTTATCAAATTTTAGCTTGTACGAGTGCTGTTTTTGTACCACCACGTCCCGGCCATCGACAACAACATGAACAACAAAAAGTCCATTTATTAGGTGCAAAAGAATGCACTTGGGGTCCCTCATATTGGTGTAAAAATCTCACGTAAATTCCCCCGATTTCTTCTAATCTATCCAATATTAATGAAATTAATTGTGTAACAATTTTGTAGATCGGCTGCTGATTGTCATGCTGTTAAACATTGTATACAAACAGTATGGATACATAAAACATTACCACCAGATCAAACAAGTGTATGTCAAACATGTTTAGATATGGTAAAACAAGCACGTGATCAATTAGAAAGTAATGAAACACAAGAATTAATAAAACAAGTATTTGAAGGTTCATGTTCATTATTACATTTTAAAATGATTGTTAAAGAATGTGATAAGATTGCTGATAATTATATACCGGATTTAATTGATACATTAGCATCAGAAATGAATCCACAAATTGTATGTTCTGTTGCTGGTCTATGTAATAATGATAAATTTATTAAATTAATACAACAAAATGAACAAAAAACTAAAAATGTACCAAATGATTGTAATAATTGTTTAACAATTGGTAGATTTTTAGAAAAACGTACATCAACCTTAACACAAGATGATTTTGTTAGAAATTTATTGTTGATTTGTCGGAAATTTGGTAGTTTTTCTGATAGTTGTAGTAATTTAATTATAAAATACCAACCAGATTTGTATAAATATGTAAAATCTGAATTTAATGCAAAAAGTTTTTGTTTATTATCTGGTGAATGTCATCATATCTTTCATACACATAATGACATAGAAATTACACCATTATCAGAAATTGGTTATGTTAATGATGATTTACCTTGTGATTTATGTAAACAATTGGTAAATCATTTAAGGGATGTTTTAATTGCTAATACAACACAAGATGAATTTAAACGTGTTTTACAAGGTTTATGTAAACAAACCAGATCATTTAAACAAGAATGTTTAGATTTAGTTGATCAATATTATGCAAATATTTATAATTTCTTATTATCAGAATTGAATAGTAGTGCTGTATGTATTATGGGTGGTTTATGTCCAAATCAAATTAATGAAAATGAACCAATAATGCCATTAATGTTATCACATGATAATACAAAAAAATTAACAAATTTTGTAACAAAACCACAATTATTACCAATTGAAATTCTAGTACCACCACATACACAAATTTTATATAATCAACAATTATGTGTATTTTGTGAATATTTCTTACATTATGTACAACAATTGATAACAAATCCAAAATCTGAAGAACAAATTAAACATATAATTGATGAAGCATGTTCAAAATTACCATTAACAATAAATCAAACATGTACAGAATTTGTTAATATGTATGAACCAGCATTAATAGCATTATTAGCACAAGAAATTGATCCAACACAAATATGTCCATTGATAAGGGCATGTCCACATATCAATAAACAAAAAGATATTGAAATATTTATACATCAACATATTGATAATAATGAAAAATGTCCATTATGTTTATTTGCTGTAACAAAATTAGAAGAAATGATAAAAGATAAAAAAACTGAAGATAATATACGTGATGCATTAGAAAAATTATGTTCAAAATTATCACAAAATTTAATTGTTGAATGTAATGATTTTGTACAAACTTATGCAAATGAATTAATTGAAATGTTAATTGCTGATTTAAATCCACAAGAAGTTTGTGTTTATTTAAAATTATGTACAGATAATCATCAATTAATTGATAATAATTTACATTTAAATCAATTTGTTGGTGGTGATATTGAAACAAATGCTATCTATGATAATACAATTGATGGTAAACAAATGTATGAAAAAACTGATACTGAATGTGTTTTATGTGAATTTGTAATGCAACAATTACAAGACGAATTGAAAGATAACAAAACTGAAGTAATCTAATTGTTTAATTAATTAATGTTAATAATAATAATAAGAAATTTGTTTATTTATAGGAGAATATCAAAAAAATTGTACACAATGTTTGTAATCATCTACCAAAAACTGTAAAAGATGAATGTAATGGTTTTGTTAATCAATATGCAGACGCTATTATACAATTATTAATATCAACAACTGAACCATCAGAAATATGTCGTATGTTACATTTATGTCCAAATCAACTACAATTACAACAATTACATTACGAAATTTTCGATTGTGCCATTTGTGAAAGTCTGGTGTATATGATTGAGAAAATTCTAGATAATCCAAGTGTTGATCATAATGTTAAGCATATTTTAGAGAAGGCTTGTCGAGCATTACCAGCACACGATCAAGAAAAAGTAATCAATTTTTATTAAATATTTTCTTCAAAAATTTTAATCTAATTTTGTTGTAGTGTATGGATATTATCGATAAATATGGTAAAACAATCTATGACCTAGTTATACATTTAGCTAATAAAGGTTTAGTTTGTCATGAAATCGGTATGTGTGCTTCTAAAGTGGCACGTTACGAGCAACCAATAATAAACTAATCCACCAAAGTCTTAATTTTTTTAGAATATTTTTAGTAATTCCTGTGATAAGGTAATTATCGCTTATTAAGTGTTTCTCTTAATTTTTGCATTGTATAATTATTAATAAACACAAATAATACATTATTTTCTTTTTTTATTATTATTTGACACAATTATGTTGGTGCTACAGCTATATTATACGGTAATTTCGGTTGATATGGATTATTTAATAATAACCATTCAGCTAGATATAAAATCGGATCTACCGGTTTTATACGGCATAATTCGACTAATCCTTTTATTAATGTTGGATTAATAAATGTATTACAAAAATCTTTAACTAATTCTTCATCATCGATAATCGGCTCTAGAATACCTGAAAAATTTAAATATGGCAACGTTGCGATTAGTTTCCTGTATTTAGTTGTAAACATACACTAGAGCTAAAAATAGTTCAAATATTACGGTAGATTATTTGTAGCTGTCATAAGTTTGAGGTTATGTTATATTTCTTTTACTTTGATTAATTAGCAATAAATTCAATATTTTGGTAATTAATTATTGTCAATTGTGGAAAAATTGATAAAATAAACCAAAATAGTTGTAATAATTGTAAATTGGAATAAGTAAGTGGTAGGTTATTTGAGGTTATGTTACTTTTAATAAATTCGATTTTTAGCTAGAATCAAAGGTAAATTATACGTACTTTCTGGGAAAAAATAACGATTCTCTCTATTAGCATGATATAAATCATTGGATGCATGTAAAGCATTCAATATATCAACATGTAAACCAAACCGACTACGTATACTGAACGATAGAAACCATTCTGTTTTTATCATTTGATTATTACCAATTATATGTTTCCATTTATCAATTGCATTAATATCAGCAATTGATAATACAAGAAATGGTCCTAAACTCATTGATATTATCAAATTTGGAAATGATGGACAACCGTAACGGTCTATATAGAAATCGGCAACTTGTTCAGGTGTTAAACGCAATATTCTCGACTGTAAATCAATGAATTTCAGTAAAATCTTGATAATAATAATAATAATAGAGCGGAAGATTACATTGATTACACTAAAACCAGTATCGTTAATTTTCTTCAATACAACATCAGCAAATTGCATAAATTCCGGCTTAATTATAGCTAAAGTACGTTGATAAACATTATCATCACATTGAATTGTTGTTGTTGTTGTTGTTAATAATGATAAAGATTTTGGTATTTCATAAATATTGTAATCAGGATAATATTGTTGATAATTGTAATCATCTTCATATTCTGTACGATTTGTTGTAGCTGGTGATAAGAAATGTTTTGTTGTCAAATCGATTGTAGATGGCTGAAAGTTTGATTGTAATTTTATCAAAAAAAAAAAATTATAACAAATAGGGGAATTACCTGAAAATCACACAAATTTTCATCGAAATCATCCATTTCTGGTACGAAAGTGACAATTTTTTAAAAATAAACAAAAGAAAAACACAGCTACTTGATCTGGTTTTTTTCTCTCGATTATATAAATAGAGCGCGGATTTTTACAAAATTTCGTGATCATCATTGATTTTTTTTTTGAACAAATTGGTTGTTTACAATTAAACAAATACGATTTCCCTCTATTATTATTATTGTTATTGTTGTAAACATTGAATAAAAAAAAAAACGTTCCATTTCATGTATTATTGTTGTTGTGCTTGGATTAATTTTAAACAATCTCTAACTGTCTCTCTCTGTTTGGTGTGTGTTTGTGTGTGTGATGATTCTCTTCAAGTGCGATTCCATCAATTCTTCATTGTTCATTGTAATAGTGAACAGTGTGTGATTAGTGATTGTGATTGATTGATTGATTAAAATACAATTTTTTTTATGATTTCTAGAATGGGGATCAATGAAAAAATCGATCAATTGGCAAGTTGAGGTGAGTTAATTAATTGTTTGAATAGTGAAATTTTTACGTAATTTGAATTAATTATTAATGAAAAAATTAGAAACTTTCTAATTGTTGTAAAGATTTTTCATATAAAAATAAAATACACACACAATAAAATCCTGATATGGATGAAGGAGCACCCATGTTATACATTTTTTTTTCTTCTATTTTTATTTTATTGTGTTTTTCGTAATTGTTGTTTATTTGAAATACAGTTGAAACCGGAAGTTGATTTGCTCTGTTATTGTTTGTTGGTTTAGTTTTATTCGAGAAAATCCCAAATTCCCCTCAAAAATACAGCGGAATTTAATAATAAAAAAAAAACCCAAAAACTTTCACCCCAATCTTGGTGTGTAAGGTGTGTAATAATCTTAATTACAATTATTACACAGCGTAACTAATTAACCAGTTCTTCACTTGGTTTATTCTTCTATTTAGAGTTTTTTTTTTGTTAAAATATTTCTTAAAATTACTATATAATTGTTGTTATTTTCCAATAGAATTCAAATATTTGTTAACGGAAATTTCATAATTATTTTTAATGATGAAAAATACAGGATGCGTTTTTTTTTACTGTTTTAAAAAAAATTACGTTTTGTTTTATGGGCCACCATCAACTTAATTTCTTTCAAATACGGACCTGTATTTAGCTATATACGATCTATTCAATTGTTTTACGGAAATTGTAGATTCTTTACTTTGTTTTTAAGGTGGCTGTGATCCATCTCTATAGAAACTATGGCAGATTACAATTAAAACACAGGTCCGTATTAAGTACAAATTTGGTTGCATTATTGAATTGCAATAAATTTCAAAATAAGAATACAGGTCCGTATTTAAAATAATAATAATAATAAGTAAGTTCTTAAAGGCCTTAAAATGAAAACGAAATCAAGTAAGAATTTTCAAATATTCTTATCAAAAACGGTGATTTTTCAAATGCCAAAAATTCTGATCAAAAGCAGCAAATTTTGCGCCCATTAGTGAGAGAATGCATTACTGATAAGACACCATTGATAAAAACCATTTCTGAACTAATACACACTCGGTAGAATAATTTGTGGGCCTCAATTACCCTTTTTGTCCTTAAGGTGATACCCCATTGATAGAAACCATGGCCGGTATATTTCATCTATTTAGATTTGGTCAGCTTTACTTGCATAAATTAAAATCGAATCGATTAATTCTATACATATATATATATATATATATATATATACAGACCGTTCCATTTAATGCTG
>JAZBGY010001920.1:0-15307 GCA_037414755.1 Lydus trimaculatus
TTTGTTTGTTTTTTTTTTTGGAATTTCAGACCCGGATTATCATCCAGATCTGGTCCAATATTATCAAATCAAAAAGCTGCAATTCTTGAAACAATCAAATTAATCAAAAACGATGAATTAATTAAACGCGAATATCATGAAGTTGTTGGTGATATATTAACACCATCACAAGTTATGGGTATTGATCATTTAAGGGATCCACGACTTAATAAGGTTATATCTCTCTAATTTAATTAATTTGATTTTAATTTGTTAATTTTAAAATGTTTTAGGGTTTGGCATTTACCTTGGAAGAACGTCAAGCATTAGGTATACATGGTTTACAACCGGCACGTTTTAAATCCCAAGAAGAACAATTAGAATTATGCCGTATGTCAATTGAACGTTATCAAGAAGATTTAAATAAATATTTATATTTAACTGAATTACATGATCGTAATGAGAAATTATTCTTTCGTTTATTATCTGAAAATATTGAACATTTAATGCCAATTGTTTATACACCAACTGTTGGTTTGGCATGTCAACGTTTTGGTTTAATTTATCGTCGACCAAGAGGATTATTCATTACAATCAATGATCGTGGACATTGTTTTGATGTATTGAAAAATTGGTCAATTGATTTATTATTAATTTGTTTATTTAATTGAATAATAATAATTTTTGTAAAATTGATTTGTAATTTATAGGCCTGAACCGGATGTTAAAGCGATTGTTGTAACAGATGGTGAACGTATTTTGGGATTGGGTGATTTAGGTGCTTGTGGTATGGGTATACCAGTTGGTAAATTAGCCCTTTATACTGCTTTAGCTGGTATAAAGCCACATCAATGTTTACCAATCACATTGGATGTTGGTACAAATAATCAAGTAAATATTCTTACATAAGCAAAACAAAACCAAAACAAAATTCTTGATTATTGTAGACATTATTAGAGGATCCACTTTATGTAGGTTTAAGACAACCACGTGTTACCGGTCAACAATATGATGATTTTATTGATGAATTTATGGAAGGTGTTGTAAAACGTTATGGTCAGAATGTTTTGATACAATTTGAAGATTTCGGTAATCATAATGCCTTCCGTTTTTTGGATAAATATCGTGGACAATATTGTACATTTAATGATGATATACAAGGTACAGCAAGTGTTGCTGTATCTGGTCTATTAGCATCAAAACGTGTTACAAATAAACCAATATCTGATCATAAATTCTTATTTTTGGGAGCCGGTGAGGCTGCTATCGGTATTGCTGATCTTTGTGTTAAAGCAATGCAAATGGAAGGTAATAACAACAACAACAATTGATTAAACAAAACAAGTTTTTCAAAATAATTAAATGATAATACAACAGGTACACCGATTAAGGATGCTCGCGATAAAATCTGGATGGTTGATATTGATGGATTATTAGCTAAAGGTCGTCCAGAGGGACGTTTAGATGGTCATAAAGCATTTTATGCAAAAGATCATGAACCGGTTAAAGATTTTGCTGCTGTAGTCAATGAAGTTAAACCATCTGTATTGATTGGTGCATCAGCAGCTGGTGGTGCTTTCACACCGGAAATTCTAAAACAAATGGCTAAATTCAATGAAAGACCAATTATTTTCGCATTAAGTAATCCAACAAGTCGTGCAGAATGTACAGCTGAACAAGCCTATACTAATACAGACGTAATTATATTGAATTATTCTAAAATAAATAAATAAATCAATCAATCAATCAATAAATGTTATTTTAGGGTCGATGTATTTTCGCTAGTGGTTCCCCATTCGGTACTGTTACTTATCAAGGCAAAACTTTCTCTCCAGGACAAGGTAATAATGCTTACGTTTTCCCTGGTGTAGCACTTGGTGTAATTGTTGGTGGTATTCATCATATTAGAGAAGAATTATTCTTAATAGCTGCCCAATGTGTTGCTGATAATGTAACAGATGAAGATATTGGTAAAGGTAGTTTATATCCACCATTAAAAGTAATTCGTGAATGTTCATTACAAATTGCTACAAAAATTCTTGAATATTCATACGAACAAGGTAGAAGAAGTCTATTTAATTTTTTTAATTTTTCAAATAAATTATTGATTGAATTTTGCTATGCAGGTATTGCTTCAGTTTATCCTGAACCAAAAGATAAGAGAGCATATGTTGAAAGTCATCAATACGATTATAATTATTCACCATCATTGCCTGTAACATGGCCATGGCCACGTGGGCCTGATATTAAAACACGACCGATGGAACCAACTAAACTATCAGCGTAATTTGGTGTTTTTTTTTTTTTGTTTGTTTATTGTTCATTTCAATATCATGTGACTATATAGTTTCACAATCAGAGTGATAAATGATTATTAGATAATTTCCAAAATGTAATAACTTATTTCCTAATTTATTTGCAATAATATTAAAACATTTTAGTCAATTATTAAATTATTATTATTATTATTATACACAAAATGTATTTTAAGAGGAAAAAAAGAGAAATGTTTCAAATTGTATTGTTGAGAATAGTGCCATTTTCAAATTTTTGTTTTTGTACTTAATTAATTTTAATTTCAGAAGTAATAAGGACCTGAATGCTTATTGAATATTTATTATGAACAACAACAACAATAACAGTATTGTTTTCTGGTCATGCAAGCAATTGTATTAAATGTTAATTAAATAATTACAAATTAATAAATGTTACCTGTTGAAAAACCTGTAGAGAAGTGTTTTTCTACCTTCAACAAAATTGTTAATTATGGGTTGCCAATGGATACAATTACATCATACAACCGTGTGCATACAACGATTAGAAAGAAGAGACTAAAATTGTACTTTCCATATATACATATAGAAGGTATGTACGATGATTTATGTAAAAACATAAAATTATCTGATTTACCACAACTTACAATTAGATAATAAAAAAACAATAAAATATTACGCGATGTCAGCTTCATTTTAAAGATAATCGAGGGGAAGAATGATAAAAAAAAAACTAATAGATGATTGCATTGATCCACAATTGTAGATCGTTAAGAAAGCAAGGGCAATACACACACATCCACAAATGTGGGTCGTTTCAATTTCACCACCATTAATTTTTCATAAATTCATATCCAATTAAACGATTTTCACTTTTCTAGTCTTGTTGTTGTTCATACATATATATAATCAAAAAAATTATTATTTTTAGTAGTACATTGTTGATTAATTCATCAATTTTCTTTCCCCCCTTATCGAAATTAGATTTGCTCTGTTAATTATTGTTTTATATTTGATTTTTATTGAATAGTTGGTAGTAAGTACCTACCTAACATTGACTAGTAGTTATAGTCATTGTTGTTAATAAACATCAATAGAGGTATAACAATATTTAACTGTTTAAGTTTTATAAAACGAAACGGGAAAAAGTAAAAGTTTGAGAAGTTGTTATGGGGAATGCAGCTAGTGTAGCAAAATTGTGTTGTGATAATAAAAATGATGTTGACTTAATTGCTGTTATTGATAAGAGGTAAATATTAAAAACAGAAACAATAAATTCTAATAGTTATTATAGCAGAATTATTAATGGGGTAGTTCTTAGATACTTTATGTTTCAATCGATACATAATTCCATCAATACAACTCCAATTTTATTATTATCATTTATATGAAATTCATTTGCTCTGATTGTAGTCACTTTATCAACAATGAAAGGATTTTGATAAAAATTGCCCAATAATTCTCCCTTAATAAGGAGAAAAATTATAGTAAATCACAGTTGACTTGACCAAGTAATCCTGTTGCAATTAAATTTTAAAGATTTAATTGAAAACAGTGATTATAAAAACAATTTCAGCTTTATTGTTAATTATAATTATATTTACTTCATTTGTTTTTAGTTTTTATTAATTGATTTCTATTGTTTTCACTCGTATTACTGCGTATTGTATATTTCAATTATAGTTTCAGTTTTAATAGTAGATTTGATTATATTTAATTTTTATTTCCATGTCAAGCTAAACTTGAACAACTATAAACTATAAGTGTACGATTGCAAGATCAAGGCACTTGTACAAGCTGGTATGTTTTTAATGAGTTGGAGAAGGACAGAAATAATTATTGTTTGTATTTCTGTTCTTCTCGCACTCAAACAAAACATGCTAATTTGATAATGTAATCGTATCCTAATGATTGAAATACAATAAAACAAATTTAACTTGACTCTCCTACAGGTAGAGGAAAATTACACATATTTTCATCAAAATACAAGTTTAAAATTCTTTAGACAATCTGACCAGAATGGAAGAGTTGGCAAGAATGAAATAATTGTTGTTACAACATGTCTGTAGAAAGTTAATTTTAATTTTAAACAAATTTAATTTTTATGTGCAGTCAACGATAACTGATTTGACCTTAAGACAGTAGTGTAACACTCTCAAAAGTAGAATAATTAAGTCATTGTCAAGTGAAATAGATCGTCATATCTAGAAGACTATGTATTTCCTCAAATAATGATAATATAGTAGATCGAATTTGACTTGACAACTGAAACGTACCTAGATAATTTCTATTATTATCGCTTCTTATAGATACTATCCTAAAGTCAAGGTGATTGAATTAATTTTGATTCACTATACAATTTCTAGAAAAAATTTACTAATTGAATCAAAGAAAAGTAAAAGGCTTGTTTGCAATCGGTTGAAGACCTTCAAAATTAACTTTGTGGTAATGACTATTGGACAAACATAAATTTTATATAAATATTATTTAGAAACTCAAGCCAAGTTAGCTAAATCAAATATGGATTACTATAATTGTAATATTTGATTTATGCCGAATTCAAAACAAAAAAAAAAGTGGAATGTAACAATGTTGCAAATCTGTCACACAACTTTACCTTGGAAATTATCAATTCTCAACCGCATTTGATAAAAATCTATAAATCTGGCTACCACAATCTATACATATACCTCTGATTTATGAAAATACTTAATCAAATAATAAAAAAAATTCCTAAAATTTGTTATCTTTTTATGTTTGAAAATTGTGCATTTAGCAACTTATTCTTGTTGATTTTTCTATATAAATTGTATAAAATTATGTTATCTTTGTATAACTTTTATAATAACAAAAAGGTTATAACTTTCATGATTATAAGAAATGATCAGGTGGATGATGGAAAATGATCAATCATTCATGAATAATCAAAAATTGACGTGTCTAATAACAACAACAAAAAATTAAATCATTTTTTTGTTTCAATACAATAATCAAATTAATAACAAGTAATTCCTACTTATGTTGATTATTAAATAATTTATTTGGATTTTATATTAACAACCTTCTACAAGGGCAGAGAATGTGACCTGGATAGTTGTAAAAGACAAAAAAAAACCTAAATAATAATATTTTTATTTCTTGTACAACATATATATATTCGAATGATTTATGATAAGTTTTAAGTAATATTATATTCGAGTATTTCAACACTTATCAGTTTTATATAAAAAAGCTGGCGAATTTCCTAAATTATTCATATAAAACTTTGATTAATCCTAGTCGACACAGTTCAGTTGTTGTCAAACAAAAAATGTTTGAATATATGATGAAACTGACAGGAAAAACTATCAACGAACCATTGTAAGTAGTATCATCGATTTTTATTTCTTAATCATAATTAGAAGAATTATTAATGGTTGAATTATAGCGGCGACGCCGGGCGTCGTCAGATGATCGACAGATATATGACGTCGCCGCGTTGCGCTTGCGTTCCTTCCCTATTTCCCACACATCTAACAGATATATAAATATATGTTTCTGTTTTATGTTTAGCGAAGGTAAAGTGAATAACACCGGCAACCAGAATACTCATCATCTTGGATCGACAATTAATAATAATTGCACCACTACGATTAACAACAGTATGTCAGATTATAGAAGAGATCGTTTAGGGCAATGGGGTTGTGGGGAGAATGTATGTCCGAGTATTACAAGTGGGGTAGAACGAATGAAAAATCCCGGATTAAATAAGGTGAGATTTTTTCTGTTATCTAATATTTAATTTTTAAAACCAATAAATGGAAAATTACTGACAATATATAAAAAAAAAAAAGATAGTTAATGAGCAAACAAAAATGCAAAGATAATACGCCTGCTGTTTATCATTACGGAAATATTTTGCATAAACAATTAATTGCATACTTATTAGAAAAAAATTGATTTATTTATAAACAATTAGAATAGAAGAATTGAATTCGAATTTTCTAGCAATTGAATCCTCACCTGATTACAACAATTATTATCACAATAATAAATTCAATTCAATCGACGCATTGATTGATTGTGAACAAATGATTCAAATATTTTCTATTCTATTTAACCCAGTTTGCCCATATCATCATACGGTGAATGACGTATTATTCCGGTGTATTTTACTGATTAAGAACAACACTTATCATGCTATTTCATTTCCTCCTAATTATTTGTGGACAGTCTGTATTATTATTGTTTTAAGATTAATTTAGGAGAATCCCTAATTAAAAGTTTATCAATATTATTGCACTTTGGATTATAATAATAACAATAATATTGTTGTTGGTCAATGTTGTTGTTTAGTCTTTGAAAATTTTGCATTTTATTTAAATGAGGGAATCTCATAAATATAAACATTTAAAATATAACAAAGTTCATATTGTAAAATACAATCAAAATTCTTATTTTATTGTCTTTTTTTTTTGAATATCATTTCGTTTAATTAAATTCCAGACCAGAGTCCACAATTAACGTTAATTGTGAAATTATAAACAACTTGTCTTTGTTTTTTCTTCTTTCTTTTTGTTTTTTGTTTTTTGTTTTGTTTTAATAATAATTACTCACACTTCCTGGATAGATTTTCGTTGAATTGTTGTGAAACAATAAATCTATCGGTTGTATTTCAAAATTACAAGTCATTGTTATTAGAATTTTAATAAATGAGATTCGTGACGAATTTCAGATTGGGAGATGAAACACAACAGTATTGTTGTTGAATGAATTCGACCTTTATTAGATTTAAACCATCTTATATCTGGTTGGAGATTCATCTACTATTTTACAATGCATTCTATACTCAATACAGTTTTGCAACAACGTTATTGAGAGATGTTTAAGAACATCTTGTTTGAAAATTTCCCAGTAAAGAAGCCTGCATTACTAAAAATGTAAATACTTCAAATTTAACACTTAAAAACTGAATGTACAATGCATATATGTACGCATTATTATTAAATTAGGATTATAATGTTGTTATCATCTAACATTCGTATGGAGGATGTTCTCCAAGGCCCCCAAGGCAATCAAATTTCGATTGATTAATGGTAGAAATTACAAATAAAATCAATTTTTATTGCATAATTAATCGTGTTATATGATCCTTTGTTTTTTTATTAATGGAAATAGAAGCATTATAAATAATTGTTGTAATTTATTATATAAACACCATCTTAAAATAGTAGGTAGGTAGGTAGGTATAAAGGATGTTAGTTAAAGTAATAAAAACAAATGAACAATAGGTAAAATAAACTAAAATACTTTGTCTTATCATCGTTTACACAAATTTGATATATATTTTTTTTAATCATGGTAATTCAATTTTCTTTGTGCTGATTCACTGTTTTTTTCTCAAATTCCAACAAAACAGCAAGAAAAAAGAGAAATTCTATGTAATAACAATATCCGTGAATGAATAAGAATATTAAAAAACTAAGAATTAAAACAAGGTTACAACTTTCTTTTTTCTTTATTACAAATCGATTAGAAAAAGTCTAGAAATTTGTTGATAATTTCCGGGGGAAAAATAAAAGTAGAAAATCGAGAACATGAGAGATTAACACCCACATACTTACATTAAAATCAACTTATTGATAACAAATTTCATCATAATTCTAGTGAAAGTATTATTTTTATTAAAAAAAAAAAATTATGATTTTAAAAATTTGATTAATCAAGGATTTAGGTGTGAAATCACAACAAATAAATGCAAATAATTGTTGCTATCTACCTTTAACATAAGTACAAGGTACAAGGTTGAATTTATTTACTAGGAAATTGTAATTTTAATTAATTCATTTGAAGAAAATTAATTTTTTCGTAAAAATTGACAATTTAAATGTAGTAAACGTAATAATAATAATAATAATAAAAGGGTTCATTATTATTATTATTGATAAATTTGTGATATCCTTGTTGTAACCTTGTCTGGAGTTTTGACCTAATCTTAATCTCTTTATCAATCAATTATTGTAACACAAATTATGGAAATGTTTCTAATTTTTTTTCTTTTTTTTGTTTCTAATCAAATTTCTAGGGATTGGCATTTACATTGGAGGAACGTCAAGCTGTAGGTATCCACGGTCTATTAGCACCCTGTGTTAAAACACAGGAACAACAAGTTGAACATTGTCGTTTATGTTTGGAACGTTTAGACAATGATCTTGATAAATATATTTATCTTATGGGTCTACTTGTAAGCTAAATTGCTTTTATTTATTAATTTTATAAAATAAATCATAAAATATACTAGAAAAAACAAAAAAACTTTCATTGAAATCCATTTAGGATCGCAACGAACGTTTATTCTATCGTTTGGTAGCTGAAAATGTTGCCGATATTATGCCATTAGTCTATACACCAACAGTAGGTTTAGCATGTCAAAAATTTGGTTTAGTCTATTATCGACCAAGAGGTTTATTTATAACAATTCATGATAAAGGACATGTTTATGAAATAATCAAGAATTGGTTTGTTTATTACCTTTTTGTCTTATTTCAAATCAATTCTAATTTTATTTTCTAATTAGGCCTGAATCTGATGTTAGAGCTATTGTTGTAACAGATGGTGAACGTATTTTGGGATTAGGTGATTTAGGTGCTTGTGGTATGGGTATACCAGTTGGTAAATTAGCCCTTTATACAGCTTTAGCTGGTATAAAACCACATCAATGTTTACCAATCACATTGGATGTTGGTACAAATAATGAAACAATGCTTAATGATCCATTATATATTGGATTAAAACATAAACGTATCACTGGCCAACAATATGATGAATTTATTGATGAATTCATGAAGGCTGTTGTAAAACGTTATGGTCAGAATGTTTTAATACAATTTGAAGATTTCGGAAATGCTAATGCTTTCCGATTATTAGGTATGCATTTCTCTATTTAATATTTTATAATTAATTTAATTAATGATCAAATTAATTTTAGAAAAATATCGTAATGATTATTGTACTTTCAATGATGATATTCAAGGAACTGCTAGTGTTGCTGTAGCTGGTCTATTAGCATCATTACGTATAACAAAAACACGTTTATCCGATAATCTAATTGTATTCCAAGGTGCTGGTGAAGCATCATTAGGTATAGCTGAATTATGTGTAATGGCAATGAAAGCTGAAGGTACATCTGAGAAGGAGGCACGTTCAAAAATTTGGATGGTTGATTCGCGTGGTTTAATTGTAAAAGATCGTCCAGAAGGTGGTATTAGTGGACATAAAGTACATTATGCACAAGAACATCCACCAATTAAAACATTAACTGAAGTTGTTAAAACAATTAAACCATCAATTTTAATTGGGGCTGCAGCAGTCGGTGGTGCTTTTACAACAGAAATTCTACAAGAAATGGCTAAGAATAATAAACGACCAGTTATTTTTGCATTAAGTAATCCAACAAGTAAAGCTGAATGTACAGCTGAACAAGCCTACCAACACACCAATGTAAATAGAATTAAAAAATTAACAAAAAAACAACAATAATATTAATCACAATTATTATAACACAACAGGGTACTTGTGTATTTGCTAGTGGAAGTCCATTTGCTCCAGTCACCTATAAAGGTCAAACTTTCCATCCAGGACAAGGTAATAATTCGTATATTTTCCCTGGAGTTGCATTGGCTACAATTTGTGTTGGAATTCGTACAATTGGTGAAGATATCTTTTTAATGGCTGCAGAGGTATTTTTCAATCATCAAATAATAATAATAATAATAATAATGAATTTAATTTAAAAAACATCAAATTGTAGGCTTTGGCTGATTTAGTCAGTGAAGATGATTTAGAAAATGGTAGTCTTTATCCACCATTATCAACAATACAGAATTGTTCAGTAACGATTGCATTACGTGTCTGTGAATATGCTTACAAACAAGGTATAGCTAGTGTATTTCCACAACCAGATAATTTAGAAGAATTTATACGCGCCCAAATGTACGATACGAAATATCAACCAGCTGTACCAAGTATTTATTCATATCCAACTAATTAATTTTAATTTAATTTAATTATATTACTTATATTATTATTATTATTATTGTATTTAGTATATAGTTGAGAGAGATGGTTATGTTTTTCTTTTGCGGATATTGCTTGTTAGGAATGAGTTGACCAGTTTTTGTAAATTTATTTTTGAAATAAATGTAAATTATTTGTTTATAGGAGAGTTTTTTATCACCTTTTTTATGGCAAAACTGGGTCTCTATAGCCACTTCAAGGCTTCTGTGTTCACGATAGATGCTACTATTTTAAAATCTTATGAAAAACTGTCGTGAAGTAGCTATCGTTGCTCTACTCACAATCAGATATCATTGAGATTTAAATAAAAAAGTCGCTGTAATATCAACAAAACAATAATCATCTATCATAGTTGCAATATATTTAATTACACACTGATTATAATGTATCCTTGGATGTACTGCAACTATGTATTATTGATGCAGTTACTGTTTTCCTTTGCAATTTAATCAACCATAAACAGAAATTAATAATAATTCCTATTAATTAGCATTAATTTCCAACTGTCTATATATATTACAACAACCATTACAGAGGACTATGTACAGAATCAAAAACAATTCCAACAATGACCAACATTGATCTTTACTTGAATATTCTAAGTCCACCATCTAGAGCTGTAATGTTATTATTGGCAGCTCTTAATATCAAATACAATCCAATTACTGTCGATGTGATGAGTGGGGAACAATTTAAACCTGATTTTATTAAGGTAACAAAATTTTTGTGTATAATTCCAATTTGTTTTCAAAAAAAACTAAATTTACAGATGAATCCATTACATACAATACCAACAATAAACGATAATGGTTTTATTTTATATGATAGTCATGCAATTATGAAATATTTAATAAAACAATATGGTAAAGATGATAGTTACGATCCGAATGATACCAAAATTGGTGCATTAGTAAATCAACAATTATTCTTTAATGTTGGCACTTTATGGCCTCGATTTAGAGACTATTTGGTAAATTTATTTGTAAATATTTATAATTTTTATAAACTAAATATATTTATAGATACCTGTTGTACTAACTGGTCAACCACCTGAAGAATCCAAAATTAAAGATATTGAAGCAGCTTTAAATTATCTTGATATATTTGTAAAAGATCAACAATGGATGGCTGGATCTAGTTTAACAATTGTAGATTTTGCAATTGTACCTGTTGTTTCTACATTAGAGGTATATATTTTTTTAATTTTCTATTATTGTAGCTAATAATTGAATAAATAGGCAACGGGACTTGATATTACGAAATTTCCAAATTTAAATTCTTGGTATGATAGAGTGAAACAATCAATGGCCAATTATGGATATGAAGAGATCATTCAGAAAGGATCTGATATAATTGGTGATGTATTTAAAAGTAAATTAAAACAATAAAACAATCATTATTGATGTTGAATTTTGTAGTAAGAACTTTAACATTTAGATTGTGCACACAAATATTCTCGATTTGTTATCTATCAATAAGCACTCTTAAATAATATAAAAATAAGAATTAATCATTCGTTTTGCTATTGACTTCCTTTACTACATTTCCATTTCGGGAAATATAAAGAAAAAAAGATCAACTAAATAGTTGTAAAAACGACCCTTTAATAATTTGATAGATAAAATGATTAAAACAATGGAAAATTAAATAAATAATCAACTGCAACAATTCCCATTTCAAGTGATTATAGTTTGTTATGTAAATATTATTTCAATTATAAAAAATAACAACAACAACAACAATTCCTAATCATCATCTGATTGTGAATCTTTCTTTTCATCGACAGTTTCCGGTTGTTTATAATGACGATATTCCGGTTTTAATTCCCACATATTTTTATGTGGATTCTTCAAATTATAATTACATACCTCTTTTAATATTTCTTTTAAATATGTTATTGGTTGTTTTGTTATTTTCACTAAATCTTTTATATTATAATATTGATGTTTTTCAAATGCAGCAAATAACATCTCTAATACAGCATCTTTATCATCACGTGCTTTCTTACCTTCAGCCTTCTTCTTTTCCATATATTCAATCTGTAATTATTAAATAAATAAACAAATAAATGTATGGGGGGAGGGGGAGTGGGTGATATTTTTGTGATACAAACATTATTTTTATGATCTGAAACTGGTTTGTATGATGTAACAACACGATCGAGTTGTTGGACTTTCCTTGTTGGTAATGACGCTTTACGTATTGATTCCAATTTTAATTTCATATAACAATTATCAGCGTATGGTCGACATTCTAGTTTTTGTACAATTTTACCCTCCATATATAATTTCTCAGTTTCAGGTATTACAGCATCAGTTTGTGTTGCTAAATTATTCGAATATTATTATTATTATTGAAATATATGACAAATAACAACCCCAACTTACGTATAACATGAGAAAATACACCTAAAGTCTGTTGTGTAACTTTGGAAACATCCAAACGATGATCTTTTGGTATACTTTCCTCACCTGGTTCTTTCAAATTTAATATAGCTGTTGATAAAGTTAATGAGACTTGTGCTTTCTGTCCAGTTCTATCATAATTGTTTTCGTTTGCAATAATCATTTTATTACTTAAATAATTTAATAATAATTGAATTTTTTCTATTTATTTAATACACTTACTTTGAAATTTTCAATTTACCAACTTCCACATCACTGGATGCTTTCTCCCAACGATTTGCAATATATTTTGGTACTTTTACTAACCAAACACCACGATTTGCATTTGCCAAATCTAAATCACGATCGATATGTGAATCTTTCGACATATTTTTAGATAACAATCTCCTTTTTATTACAATAATATTGTGTGATGTAAATTATGGAAATTTAATTTTTAAGGTTATGTGTTTGAATGCAATTGACAGTAATTGTTGCCAACAAAAAATTGATGAAAATTACTAAACTGGTAGAGGATTTTTATTAAGCTGCATTCACATGCTTTTTTCCGCACCACCCAAGAGGTAAAGCAGAAGGCGCGTTTTTTTTTTTATAGTGGTATCCCCTGGAGGCCTAATCCACTATTGTTAGTAAGTAACATGCATACAACTAAAGTACTACCACCCCTAATTAGAAGTATTTGCTAGCGCTAGCAAAATTAGTGAAAAAAAAAATAAAATAAAATAAAATAAAAATTCTTGGAAAGAATGGAAAGTCAAGAAAACAAAAGTGCCAACACCAATTACCCAACACATACACATTTTTTGCTCTTGTTTCCTTGACGTTCAGTTTGTAAAATGTGAATAATTCACATAATTTCAAATTTAATAATAAAAATACCTGAAATACAAAAATTTTATGATCAACACAAAGCAGATGACAATCAATGATGATATCCTGAAACAGAAAATACTAATACTTTTTTACAAATAAGTGTACAAACAGGCTCAAATATATATGCGAGAATATTTACTTACATTAGGAAAATTACCTAAAATTTGAAAATATCGAACATTAAATTATGCTGAAACAAAGAATAACATGATAAAAATTTTGATTTAATTACAAATGTAATTATGTAATACTTACCTGTTCAATTTTGCACTTATATATATATATATATAATACACTTACACAATGAACACTTTTCACTAAATAACTTTTGCACGGAAAATCGCACGTTTTTCACGATCTATGGGGGTGGTTACTGCTCATTTCACCACACCAAGATGCATTTTTGATTACGAAACAAATTATTGCTACATATTTGTATCGATGTTTGATCCTAATTTCCCTATAACCACGAACAAACTGTGAAAGAGTTGTAATGAGATGAACACCTACAACCTATCCTGAGTTACCTACAATGAGCCCTAACAGTGTGTCCTAATAGGGTCCCTACAATGAGCCCTAACATGTGGGGGGGGGGGTGGATTCTAACAATTGGTTATAAATAATTTTTGTTTGCTAACTAGTCCATGTAGTTTTCCATGGACGAATTAACAAACCCTACCTTTTAACGGCGACTCCTCTTCTAATCCCGCGACGAGACCTACCTTTAACGGTGTATCCTCTTCCATTCCCGCGACGATTAATTATATACTCACTGTAAAAAAAAAAAATAATGGAAATTCAAAAATTGTAGATAAACTATTCATTGAAATATTTTTTAACTTACCATTAAATTGAAACTGTTGCCCTTATTCATCATGGGTTGAACTGCAAATGATTCCCAGAACACTAGCACTACCACTAGCACTGCACTGTACTACACTACATAACACTATACTAAGCACTACTGCACTTTTAAAATTATCATTGATACCTGAAATACAAAATTTTTATAATTAATACAAATAAGCTGGTAACAATCAACGATGATATATCCTGAAACAGAAAATACTAATATTTTTTACAAATAAGTGTACAAACATACTAAAATACTAAATATGCGAGAATACTTACAAGAATTACCTAAAATATTAAAATATCAAATATTAAATTATGCTGAAACATAGTGAAACAAAGAATAATATTATAAAAACTTTAATTTATTTACAAATGTAATTATGTAATACTTATCTGTTGAATTTTGCACTTTTATATATATTAACACACTTACACAATAAACACTTTTCACTGCATCACTTTTTTTTTTATCAAATCGCGTAACGATAATGCATGAAAAATCACACGGTTTTTCACGATCTGTGGGGTGGTTACTGCTCATTTCACCACACCATGACGTATTTTCTAACATCCTACAACCTATCCTGAGTTACCTACAATGAGCCCTAACATGGCAAGGGGAGGGTGTCCTAACAAACGGTTATAAATAATTTTTGTTTGCTAACTAGTCCATGTAGTTTTCCATGGACGAATTAACAAACCCTACCTTTTAACGGCGATCCTCTTCTAATCCCGCGACGAGACCTACCTTTAACGGTGTATCCTCTTCCATTCCCGCGACGATTAATTATATACTCACTGTAAAAAAAAAATAATGGAAATTCAAAAATTGTAGATAAACTATTCATTGAAATATTTTCTAACTTA
>JAZBGY010001921.1:0-15295 GCA_037414755.1 Lydus trimaculatus
CCCTCATAACTTTGACTGCCAAAAAGTAATAAAACCCGTACGGAAAAGCGAAGCATATGAAAAAAGGCGTCGAGTAGAATATTTGGAAAGTGTATTACAAAACGATGCTCCATCGAGTTCAAGTTGTCAACCTTTCGAAGTCATTGAGTGCGATTCAGTAGCAACTTGTGAAAAATTAGATGTACCAGAAGACCCACTGCCCGAAGATTCTACTGTGAATATCCCAGATAGCCCCAGAAAACAATTTAAACACAAACGAGTACAAGTGAATATAAAAATCTCACAAAAAGACAAACAGATCCAAACAATAGTGAGAAGGAATAAAACAAGAACAGAAACTAAACTTACTGACATCATTCCATTATCACCTAACAGTTCGCCTTCAAAAGTATCAATATCTTCACTAAGTAGCATAAGTTCAGATAGTACGACATTGAATACAATCAATCCACTATATTGCAAAGATACAGTGATGAAAATTAATACGAACGCTGGTTTTTATTTGGGTTTACCTGAAGATATTTATTTTCTGACAAAACTATTATCCGAAAGCGTTGATAGTCCAATAAGAGATATTTTAATATCAATAAAGAAAATTCGTCTTAATGATTCTTACATACGTCTGGCTATCGATTTTGAACAAAGTAAAAGCTCAATTTGTAAAATCTTTAACAAAACTATTCCGTTAATAGCCAACCGTATGAAACAACTTATTTATTTTCCGCCTGTAGAAGAAATTTATCAGAAGTTGCCGATATCTTTTAGAAAGAGATATTTTAAGACAGTAAGCATTTTAGATTGTTTTGAAATACGGATAGAAAAACCATCAGCTGCACGGCAACAGGCTTTGACATGGTCTGAATATAAACACTGCAATACCATTAAATATTTGATTTCCATTACACCTGACGGACTCATCAACTTTATTTCTGATGGTTATGGTGGAAGAGCTAGTGATACTATAATATTTGAAGATTGTAATATTTTGCAAAATTTGACACCGGGATGCTCTGTTATGGCTGACAGGGGATTTAAAAATATATCTCATTTGTTAGAAGCTGAAGGGTGCCATCTTATAAGACCTCCAAACGTATCCTCAGGCAAAGCTAGCTCAAAATTTGAAGTGATGGAAACAAAACGTATCACAGCGCTACGCATCAATGTTGAAAGAACAATAGGTAGATTAAGGAATTTCTCCATGGTAGCACCTCACGCTTGTATCGATACTAAAGTAATTTCTTTATTAGATTCCGTCGTTGTGATTGCATGTGGTATAGTAAATGTTCAAAATAAATTGATAAAGATGTAATCAAAAAATACTGTCTTATTTAGACAACAATCATTAAATCAAAAACATGCTTCCAAAATGATGTACATTCATTAATTAAATTGCTGCAATATTCTGCATTATAAAAAACTTCATAAATATCGACTCGCTTAGATTTCTCAAAATCTTCGTGAGCTACGCAAAAAAAAGCTTTCTTTTTATTCGCAAAGTGCATTTGCATTTGTACTTGAGCTTCGCATTTTGGTGTTAAGCTGTTCAAATTTACATATCGTGTCATGTTTTTGTCTTTCAGTGGACATTTAATTTCAATAACATGTTCGTCAGTTAAACCATCTGGAGAGGCACCTAACGAAGGATGTTTCTTTGAAAGAAAGAGTCCACACTTATTAATCGTGATGTTCTTTATTTTTTCTACCTCTGCTCTAACTTCGTCTTCAAGGCGTTTTCCTGAAACAAAAAGTTGAATGGATAATATGAAAATATACGCCAACATATTTAAATAAATATTAATTATTACCTCTTTGTATAGCTAGTGGTTCCTTAAATTGATATGCTCCTAAAATTCTTTCCATAAGTACACCATCTGGAGTTTTACATTTAGCTGCTTCATGAGCCATCGAAGCAGTAACCCTGCCGTACCGTAGCTCAAACCATAATGGGGTGTCAGTCTGGTTCTTTGTTGCTTTCTCAATTAAAATACATTGTTGTTGAGTAATATTTTGCTTGCAAAATTTTAAAAAGTCATCCACATTAAACTGATCATTTTTGACTTTATATTTGCAAATCAGATAGTGGAGTGAAGCTTTCATCTCTATGTTTGTATCCACAAAGTAGGTCATTATTTGTGCGTTGTAAGCATTTCGTTTTTTACATTCGTTGACAAAATTATCGAAAAAGTTTTTATCTTCTACAATATCAGAAAGTGTTTCTTCATTTTTAAAATCTTTGGCTTTAATAAATTTAGTCTCACTGCCAACTTTAGAAAGTGCCGGTTTCATCCAGTAACATTTTACTGAAGTAGTTGCAGGTTCCTCACTTCTTTTAAAAATCCATGTCAAGAAGGCCACTGCGTGCTTACATCCACCTTGATTTGCAGCACAATCGTGACAGACAACACTTTCCACCTTTTCTGCACTTTCATCACACACCAATGTGCAATGGTAAGGTTTACCTTTTACTTTATGTTCAGGTGTAACTCTGCATTTTACAGTGCATTTGGCGCCCTCACGTTTCACCTGAACATATCCAATAGCCTCGTCTCTATAGGATTCTCTAGCTGCCCTGAAAAACATATCTATAAAATTAATACTGCTTCGACCAACTCTACTTATGGATACCCACAGTAGACAATTCATGCAATACTTACCATATAAACACTAAAATACTAACTACAGATTAAGTGTGTATGAAACACTTCATAAAATATTGTATATGAAACACTGTTCATAGTAAAATAATAAAATATGAATCAATAATAATCTAAGAGAAAATAAATTAAAGGAGGGTTATATCGTATTAACTGTAGGTATATAGATATGTCTGTCACGTTTTTACTTTTGAATAATATATATATTAAGCGTATTTTTCTCTTACGTCATACTTACTTAGAAAGTTTTACTCCTTTTATTTCAGCACTTATATGAGACGGATTTGAAGAAAAAAAGTCCATCACTGTGTATATATCAATTTTAGGCAAATTATCACTTTGTCCTTTTACATATCCCTCTTCCATTTTGACGAGAAAAAAACACAACAATACAAAATTGTAAAAAACATGCATCTATCATATGGTATTATGCGCATAGAATCATGGCTTGTGCTCCGACAATCGGCCGTGCGGAGATGTGACGTCACAGACGAATTGAAGTTCGTAGCTATTTCGCGTAAAAACACTCTAACTATTAAATTGTATTTCTTCGTTATTTATTGACCGATATGAAAAATTTTTTCACCGATTTAGTAGTTTCGGTCTATATTTTAGTTTAATATAATAACGTGTTATGTTATCAGCATTAAGAAACTTCTCCATTATCTTATCAAAAAACTATTATAAATATTATTATATTGTGATGTAAATTAACCACTCTATTGTATATGAAGATGTTAATTAAAAACGTAGAGTACATCACAAACACGCCGAAAATAAAATGGCGTACAATGGGTGAAAATTTTTAGATTTTTTATGAGATTAATTATCATGTGACATGTGAAGCATGCGTAATTGAATGGAACTATTAAATATAGTACATGATCTAAGTGTTACTGTACAGTATGTTAAATTTAAAGAACTACATTATAATACAATACAGTTAACTGAAAATTACAATTTAGGTTTAATTAAGAATTTAAATATAGGTTCAAAGTTCAATTCGATTTGATCATTAAGAAGATGTTTACCATTTATGTTGTGTCTGTAGAAAATGTTCCAAGAAATTCATCTTATTTCCTTTTTCAATCAGATGTAAAGTTTTTATATTATCATCATTGTTACTATTATGTTTTATGAGGTGTTGGTAGAAATTGGAATTAGGTCTTTTTCTATGTTCCATGATACGAGTTATAATTCTTCTTCCAGTTTGTCCTATATATATATATCATCACAATCATCACATTTTAAACTGTATATACCACTTTTATTAATTTTATCACGTTGGTTATCATTTAATTTATTATTAATTAGGTTAATAAGTTTATTATTTGATTGAAAAGCTGGTTTTATGTTATATTTTTTGAAAATGGTGTTAATATTTTGAATGAAATGATTATATGTGAATTTTTTATATGTAAGATTTTTATCTGTATTGATATTAAATAGTGGATCAGTTTTTATTTTTATTTTATGAAAAAGTTTATAAATTAAATGAATAGGAAATTTGTTGATTTTTGCTAAATTGATGATTGTATTAAATTCTTTTTTATAATTATTATCATTTAAGGGTGTATTAATGAGTCTGTTGAATAGGAAATGGAAAGCAGCAAGTTTGTGGGATGAGTGATGGTAAGAGTTGTATGGAATAAGTACATCACATGTTGTAGGTTTTCTATAGATATCAAATTCTAATGTGCCATTTTCATTATTTTTTATCACTGAAAGGTCAAGAAAGTTAATCTTATTATTATTTTCTATTTCCATTGTAAATTTAATGTTATCATGTAAGTTGTTAATATAATCAAATAATTTATTAAGATCATCCAGATTACCATACCATATGACAAATATGTCATCTACGTATCTTATCCATAATTTAATATATTTATACCAAGGGTTAATGTTGTTTAAAATATATGTTTTTTCTAGTTTATCAATAAATATATCTGCTAGAAAACCAGAAGCTGGCATTCCCATGGGAAGACCTTTATTAATTTTATAAAATTTGTCATTGAATTCACAAAAGTTGTTGTTAATAATATTATGCATTATACATTTAATTTGTTGAATATTATGTTTGGTTAAATTTAAATTGTCTTTATTATCGTTAAGATGTTGAGAGATTAAATTTGTAACTTCATCTATTGGTATATTACTATATAGATCTTTTATATCGAAAGAAACCATGTAAAATTCATTATTTGTATTATTATTGGAGATATTATTATCATTGTTGAAATTATTAATATTGTAAATAAATTCTTTGGAATTTTTAATTATGAAAGTTGGTTTGATATTAAATGAGTTTATGATTTTTAAGAAAGCTCTGGATAAATTCTTTGTAGGTGTATTATGGAAGGAGATAACAGGTCTGATAGGGTAATTTTGTTTATGCAGTTTTATCATGGAAGATAATCTGGGTGTATTAGGATTCATGGGTATTAAACAATTAGTATAGACGTCGAATTTTTTCAAGAAGAGTTTTTGAATATTTTATACAATTTTTTGTGGATGAAATCATGACATATATATAGTAAATTATTACGTTTAAATTTACTATTAATGTTTTTCAAATTACGGTATAACAAGTTTAGTTTTATATTATTATCAATGTTATTATTTATGGTTTTAAGATATTTCTTTTCTTTTTGTTTTAAGTAGTTAATAGCATCACTTCTTATTTCATTAGCATTATTATTATTTATGATGGCGGCATCTATTTCCACTGCAGAGATATAGAGATTATTAAAAGTTTTTTTTTAGGTGGTAAGGATATTTTATGTCCTAGATTAAGAATGTCTTGTTCTTTTTTACTAAAACTTACGTCAGAAATATTTGTAAATCGATTCCAAAATTTGTGATTTTCCGCATTACCATTTATATTTTGCATTTGATGTTCATGATTTCTTCTATTATTTTTCAGTGCTTCTATCTTTCTTCTTTTCTTTCTTAAATTTTCAGTATTATCCATGTTGGCTTGTGTAATGATGTTTTCCATAACTTCGTTAAGTTCTATAAAATGAAGTATACACCTGATGATGGCTAGCTAGCTGAAACCGGTCGTGTGTAAATATATACTTTATATAAGAAAATTTGAGTTTACTTTCTTCATCTGTATTTTTGATACGATAAAGTTAGTGATAAATTCGTAATCAGCGTCACTAAATTAGTCGAAAACGCATATTACATTCTAAACAATGAAAATCATGTAGGCCTGTGTTATTCGATAATAGTTTAATATTGTTAGATCACGAGTAGGATGAATTTTTATATTTGTATACGGGGACGAATTGTGTCAGGTACGAATTGACCGGAGACCAATTGTGGGGGACGAATTGTCCTAGAACCGGTACATCAGCTGCTTCCCGGTACCAGATCTCGACAGTATTGTTAAATGGGAAATGTTTGTAGAGCCATGCCTTGCCAAGCTCGCTTTCAGGTGGGAGCTTAAGTTCACGTCTCAGATGTCTTCCGACCCATGGCTTCTTTTCCAACGAATAGTTGTTTACTGTTTTGTGTTTTGGGATCTTTCCTTCATTAACCATCACTTTGCACAGGTCTAACGATTTACAGTAGGATATGAAGTCCATCCACACACCCCAGTCAACAACTCTGGCTTTTGACATATATGCTGATGACCTCACAAACAGTTCTTGGATATCGCAGTCTGGAGCAGGGAGACAATAGTACATGTTACCTAGATCCAGCTTTGCTCTGTCAGGTATGCTGAGGCTTGTAAAAAAGGTATTCCAATATATGGGTAATGTGAGGATCTCTTTGATCTGCTCAGTCAGTTTCTGCGTCTTTTCCTTGTATCGAGTGTTTAGATGTTCATGGGTTGCATGTAACTCATTTTGTAATAGTGCTATTGATTATTTTATGCTTCTAGGCAACCGGTGAGAATACATCGAAGAGCGTAGTGCATTTACAATCCATCTTGAGCTTGTTGCATGGCATGCATGTAGTCTTATCTCGGGGAATCGTACTGAAATTCTGTAGTTGTTTGCATATGACCACAAGCCTTCTAGAATGTTAAAGCCACAAAAAAACTCCTATTTGGAGTGCAAAATCTTGTTCGGTGTTTTCGAACTGCGAAAGCCTTCACCCAGGATCAGTACTCCGTGGACTAGCATGTGCCTCATGTACTTCTATCGTCATCCCTCTCATGCACATGTCTTCAATCCCACGGCACCATGCATAGGCATATTTCCATTATAATGACCCCTCATTAACGCCCTTGTACTTGTTTGTTATGAGATTTCTAACTCCTTCTAATACTTATAATAGCCAGATTCTTTACACATTACTTTGCTGATTGTTTCATCATCAGCTTTGTATCTTCGAGACATAAGGCCTTCTGTTAGTCTAAATGCTGCTTCATAATTAAATTGGCTTTGATCACAATTTCAAACATTGTCTGGCTTATATACACCTTTTTTTTATATAATCTCATTAATTTCATGGGTGAATTGCTCTGCTTGCGTACGTAGCTCTTGTTCATCAAATAATTCTTTATATGTAACAACTGTTGTAATGATTCTCGATGAGATACCATATGATCTTTTTTAAATTATTAATAAAGTGTCTAGAGGCTTTAAAATTCTCTAATTGAAAATCACGAGCTGCTTGTATTAACCATAGTTGAAGATGCTATTAATAAATACAGGAACCACGTTCTCTAGCTTCATCAAATTCAGCTAACGTAATTCTTTTTATTGTGTCCAATTTAGAAATTCGATTACCACTTGAAGACTGATTTGTTAAAAGTTCAGTTTCAACGTATTTTAAAATAGTATCAACATTTGAAACATTTTTGATTGACGAATATTTCTTTACCAAGCTTCTATAATTCGGATATTTCCCGCTTTTATATTCATCATAAATGTTTCGAAATGTTTGTTCATGCATACTACCAATTACACTTCTGCGGTGTTGTTCTTTTTTTGGGCTAATTTCGAAGTTGCTTCCCTTTGAACCACTTGACTCTTCCAATTTGCTGATGATCTATAGGCACCAGCATAATAGTCAAACATGTTGGTTAAAGCAGCATATTTGTGTTGTTTTGCTGTGAACAACATCATCAGTAAGAATATGAAAAATAAAGAATAAAACGTTCACATTTACATCACCTCTTTTTACTAAAGTTCTTGGAATGCAGGAGGTCAAAAATGGTATTAAAATAGCCTCTGATGCTGGAAGTGTCAGTCCCATTTGATCTAAGGTGAACAACTTCTTTCCTATTTTATTGTGATACATGTTACAGGTGATTATAGGAAAACATACGCAAATCACAGGAAGAGTGATTACATTGAGATCTATAGATTGCATAGAGGCTCTCTGGTTCGTGTCAATATCATATTTTAAACACAACCTATGAAAGGACATTTGATTTCTGAAAGCTTTGCTGGCTTTTTGTCATCATAACTACACCATCTGGTAATACAGCAAGCCAAGAATGCGTCTGACAGATTAGATGCCTATTTTATTGAGGTATTCCCTTACTTACATTTTAAATACTTAGGTACTTGGCATATTGTAACCTTGCAGTAGGTTCCCAGGCAATTCCATCTCGAGTGAATTTATTGCTGAATGGTCTTGGGTAAAAATATTTTCTGCTTTTCTCAAGCCATTCGTTTCCTTTATAAATAAATAAAGGATAAGCTCTCGATGTGGTGATCTTGAATTTTCTTTCTAGTTGCCATTGTTTTTTATCACTTGATGTTTGTAAACATACATTCATGGCATTACAAGGGAAATTTTCATTGTATGTTTTCAAACAACAAGGTGAAATTATTCCAATATCTTGGTTATAACGATGCAACTTGTCTTGAAACGAGTTGTTTAATATAATCACGAATGTTTGCTATTTTAGGTATAACAATTTGTATATTAATCAAAATTTGTGTCCATTCTTGGTTGATTGATGTATTAGAGTAAAACAATGTTCTAATCCAAGAAATTATTATATTTTTTACTTTTAGTGCAGACTAGTTTCGGTTTTCTTAATATAAAACCATCTTTAGTGCTGTCACGCGCTGTACAAAAGATATTACAATATAACAATTAAAATAAAACACCTAATCAATATTTAGCAATTAACTTACTCAAAATTAATCAGAAATCAACAAAAAGTTCATGATATCAATTTAAAAGATGTTATCTTAGTATTAGACCTTCAAAATCTATGTATTAGAGTAAAACAATGTTCTAATCCAAGAAATTATTATATTTTTCACACTAGCACATACCATTGTTTCCTCAGCTTCCTTTTCCTGATTATTTTGTTGATTGAAATTTTTGTGGCCTCTAGGGCTCACACAACAATAATGTTCGATATTTTGTATCATCCGGCGTATTGTCTTTGCAGAACGAGAAGGTCGGTTTGAAAATTTATCTTCAAAAATATCTTGTACTTGACAGTAGGATTTACCGCCAAAGTACCATTTTATACATTGAACCCTCTCTTGGGCTGTATATTATTATATTCAAGATCTGATTGAATATCCTACAAATAGGTAGGTATATGTACTAACCATAAAAACGGTTGGTCTTTATTTACAAGTAGTAAGTAAGTAAAAATTATTAGACCCAGAAGACAGGCGTTTTCGAAACAAATTAATGTGTAGCTTTACATAAAATACCTCAGCATCAGTTTACCTTAAAGAACTTTTCGTGTGCGATGACTGCAAAGGGGCGTAACGAACCTTCACTTTGGAATTTGTATGATGACCATATTTCGTAACTGTGAAATTTGTGTTCAGCAACACGAATTACGTATGGCTGTCGTCTTTGTTTCCAAAAATTTCACTCAATGTACAAAGTATTAGTAGTGCAGACCTTAAATTTCAAGATATTCTAGCTAGATGGCCAGGATCATCGCATGATTCACACATAATTAGAAGTTCTTTTATCTGTAGAAGATTTCAAGAGGGTGTTTATGGTGATAGTATTATATTAGGAGATAGTGGGCTATCCAGTGAAACCGTATCTAATTACGCCGTTGCTTCAACCGCGGAATGAAGCAGAAACTCTATTTAATGAATCGCAGGTACGTATTAGAAATGTTGTTGAAAGGCAGTTTGGAGTTTCGAAGAGGTTTCCTGAGCTAGCCATAGGGCTGCGAGTAAAATTGAATACAGCATGGCCGTAATAGTGGCGACCACTATGTTACACAAATAGCGCGTGCAATAAACTTGAGGATTTACCTCGTATAAATGTAGAACAAGAAGCTGCAATTAATTTTGCTTATAATGTAAATAATGTACAACTTCTACAAGAAATAGAAGGTCTCAATAATATAACCAGATTCAATTTTATTGAAAATTATTTTGCTAACTTAAATTAATTAATTAAGATTTGTAGGTACATAAAATAAAGTCTTATATCAATTTCAGACATATTTTTATAAATCCTCAATTACGAATTACACACTATTTTTGTAATTTTTTATTTGCTATTTCGATTTTTTTTTAACAGCTCCATCTTTAGAGCATGCTTTTCCGAAAAATTTTGTTTCTGTAACTTTACACAAGTTATTTTTTCTTCAATTAGAATTTGGTGGAGTCCTTTATACATTTTAGTTCCATGTGCACCATATGCTTGTCTTTCTGAAATCATAATTGATTGAGTGTATACAACAAATGATAACAGTGGTTATCCATCGTATGTTCATACTTAATCTAGGTGTAGTTAGTTTTAGATTATCTGATACTGGCCGCTTTAAATTATTACATGTACATGCTGACCGGTCATTGAACCTCCTCCAGACACTTTAACTGTAAAATAAAAGAACTATATAAAACAAAAAATCAATAACCAACAAAATTCATTAGTCTAAAGTATCCGAACGGCATACGACAATATTCATCATGTTCATAAGGTACTGTGAAGGCCCTTTTTGGTTGGTCTTCAGTTTTCATTGGGATTTGATGGAAATCGAAGGCAAGATCTAGGACAGAAAAGTATTTTGCTCGGCCCAACTGATCCTGTATCTCCTCGATGTTCGGTAGTGGGTATTTATCTTCAATTGTCTTTCCATTGAACTTTCGGTAATCTACCACCAACTGCCATTCTCTTTGACTTGAGGTATCGAGCGTATTTGGTATTATCCATACCAGAGATGACCACGGAGAGGTGGACGGTTGGATTATTTCTTGCTGCAACATTTTGTCAATCTTGTCTTCACTTCATTTTCGTGAATTTTAGGATAACGATAAGTTTTGGTAAAAATCGGAACTCTCCCGTCTATGGGTATGTCATGTTGCATTGTTTTTGTACAAGTACGGATATCTCCATGTAAATGAAAGATATCACATATCTTAATCAAGCTTTCCATTTCTTCTTTTACGAAGTGCTGAGTCTTAAGATTTTGTCGTAAAAGGTCTAGGCGAGTTTTACCTTCTGACTGCTCAATAAAAGCGATAGTTTCTGTACCATCTCCTTCTTGTAATATTTCATTACTTGTAACTTTAGAGTTGAATGATGTTTGGAAATTCAGTTGTGTTTAAAATAGGAATTCGTATTGTATCATCTTGTTGCTTCACGAGAACATTTGGAATTAGTATTCCTTCATCGACCTGTCGTTTGGCTATATAGCCTTCTTCTGGCTAAGATGAAACCATTTTAAGGGTCACTATAACTTCGTTTCGTCGCGGAATAGTGACGGTGTTCTGTTCCAAAGGTAGTTATGGAAAGCTGACACCTTTAATAATTGTAATATTGTTTTGTTTGTAGTTGATGCATTCTTGCATCATGCAAAGAGCCTGGCTTCCCAACGCATACACCAATGAAACACTTTTAATGATTTCCAGTCCCTTGCAAAAGAATACTGTCACAACTCTCTCTATATGGGGGTGTATTTAAGGAGTGTGACCGAATAGCTGAACTGACTAGCTTGATGTTTCGTAACGATCTTATTATTTACATCTATTATTACAATTATATTGCCAGGTACTTACATTAGTATTATGTGCATCTTGGCAACATTTTCGGATCTTCTGCCTATCGTAACCACGACCAGGTCTGTTCACAACGTATTGTACCAACAACTAACAATAAGTCCCCGTTCTACTTGTTACAACTGCTTATATAATCGGTTATGTGTGACACTTATACTTACTCATTATTTCCAAATGCTGATACGGCTTTTCCGAAAGTGTTGCAAGTATGTCAATCAACATAATATTTTGTGTATCGTAACCTACTTATTATATTTCGTAATAGTTCATCTCTTGTAGTAGAGAGATGAATATTCGTAACGATACTGTGGTTAACCCTTACGATTTACATAATCGTTTCCATGTTGCATTGGTCTTTGGATGGTCAGATGTGATCCATCAATTGCTCCTATAGTATTTTTTAGATCTTTTTTTTTTGTTTCAAATGCGGAACTTGTTATTTGAGCTTCTTCTAATATAGGCCATTTAATATATTCATTGCTCAAGTCACACAAAAAGCTTATCAGTTTCTTTATTGTACAATAAGCACCGCTTCTGGTTATATCAAAACTGTCAGCAGTTTGACGAAAAGTTTCAACACTGACCAAATACCATAGTATTGTAGCTAACAAGGCCTACTCTGAAATTACTTTTGTCCATTACTTGGATTTACCTTCATTAGTAATTTTGCAAAATATTCATTCTTACATATTTGACTTAACAGTTTTCTTATAAAGTTTTTAATTAAAGTTAATCCTTCTGAAGGAGTTATGTTAGGTAATGTTTATGGATTTACAGCTAGACCCTGATAATCCTTTGTCCTTTTTAAATGTCCTAACCAAATTTCAAGTATTGGATGCCCTATTTCTGGTTGGTTTTTAACCAGAAAAATTAGAATAGTAAACCAAATAGTTTCAACATCACTATCTCCCTTATATAGACATCAAATATATGGTAAAATGGAGGTAATCCACCAAAATTACTTGACCAGGATAATAGTATTAAAATCTTTGTTTCTGACATAACTATTACCATTGAACAAAAATATTCTAAACATTCAATAAATTGAATAATTCTTATTAAATAAATACGCTGTTGTTCTCGTTGGCGCAAATTTCTAACGAACTGTAATGCCTCCTTTATTTTGGCATCTCTTCCATTTTTGAAGTCAGTCAAATTATCTAGTGGTCGAGGGCCGTACTGGATCAATATTGTTCTCAATTCCATTTGACTTACATTTTGGCTTGTGGTTGCCACTGCGTATGTTAGAAATGATGATACATGCATATGTAAGTATATAACTCTGATATACAAACCTCTACAGTTTCAAACTGATGAACATTTTGTTCGGTGGCATGACTTGTTTTATCCATTTCAAGTTCTTCAGATAGAATTTTCAGTTAAAACAATAATTATATGTGATGGTAAACGGTTAATAACCGGGGCACACTGGGACACTTCTTTCCTCGTCCAAATCGGAACCTGCAATTTAGAAACGATCTTACAATTATTTGAGATAGAGCTTTAAAATATGTTACAACTTACCGAGTGAAGTGAAATGAATTGAAAGAACCAAAAATATATAAAAAACGTAATATAATGTACAAAAAATAGCACAAAAAGCACACTCACAATTCAGACAATTGAATTTTTTCAATTGTCAAAAAAGGAATCATATCATTACTTATTTTCAGTTTTTCCTTCAATTTCTCAATTTCTGATTTACTGTCTTGGAACATTCTCTCAAGTTTATTCTTTTCGGCAACCACAGCACCGTACAATGATTTTTGTTGATTCAATTCAGCTGCAGCTTCTTTCAATTCTTGTTTCAACACATAGACTTCAGTCTGTGAATAGAATAAATGTTTTAGAAATGCAATTGTTGAATTAAAAAAAAAAACAAATTAAGATAGGAAGAAACCTTTTTTATGTTCATTCCTTGATTATCGTTAACAATTCTCTTAGCTTAAACAGAATGTCCCACATTGTTAATTTTTCTTTCATGTTCCAAATTTTCCAACACTTTTAAATACTCTCGCTTAATATTTTTCAATTGATCGATTTCCGTTTGGAATTCCTTGGTCTCTTTTTCATGATTCCGAATCAATGCCGCTTGATCTTTAACATAATCTAAAATTGATTTCAATTATTTAAATTTGATTTGATTTTCCTTAAATGAAATTTATTACCCTCATGTTCCTTTCTAGATGTTTCAAGTTGTCTTTTTATGGATGTGATCTGCTCTTTTAATGCATTTTGTGTATTGAGAAGCTCATTGTTTTCATTTTCCAATTTGTCGTTACGCTTCTCGTACATTTTCACGTTTTAATTTTTTTTAATGTGTTTTTCATCTTAATCATTTTCGTTATTTTCTCCTTAAATTTAATAAAACCAGTTTCAGTTTTGAATATGTGTAGTATTTAGCAGTTTATTTAATTTTTTTTATTGTCAAACCTCAGATAAATTAATAGAAAAGTGAGTTTTTTCAATAATAATAATAATACAATAAAGACAGAAGAACTAGTTATAGGACTATAGATCTGCTTTTGGAACTTTCCGATTTGAAAAAGCCGCTATAATGTCCGAAGAGTCGCTTTTTTTGCAAGTTCGGCTTCAACAGCAAGAAGACCTAAATCATTCAATCTATTTTGTGTCATAGTTGATCTTAAGACATCTTTAACACAACTAAATGATCGCTCAACCTGGGCAACAACAGCTCACATTTGCTGGAAATCAGATTACCTAGAAAAGAGGTTTATTTTCATGTCGAAATACATTATCAATAGTGGTGCATTTAACTTGTCCTAAATGTCGTACATCTCATTTTGTTTTACTTCTAATGAAATTTTATCTAAAATTGTTCCCCTCTAAGAAAGAATATCAGAATTCAACACTGTATATGGGTGACCAAAAAAAATATTTATTTTTACATTTATACTTGGGGTCAGAGGCTGTTCCGGGCCCCAGACTACACCGGACCTCGGTAATTTGTACCGTCTGTACACCCCCCCCCCCCTTGTCGCGCCTGTTTGTGTCAATATAAAGAGTTAACACTGACGTTTAATCTACGAAAATTCCAAAAACTCATCACACTCACCGGTAGGTTGTCGATCAATTGCAACCAAACTGCCATTGTTATTAATGCCATTATTGCAATTTCCAATCTTCTCCGAAAAGTCACCTTCTTGTTGCATGATTCTTGTACATGGTGGAACAGCTATTGGTGCTTTGTGATGCAAAATCGCCTCTCTGGATTTATTATTGACTTCCAGAGAATGTTTCGATAATGAAGTCCTTTTGACCGTTAATTTAATCAAATGCGCCGTATGTTCTTTGCAATCATTGATATGCCGTTCATATATTTTTTTTTTGTTACATTAACAATCAGAACAATTCATATATACAACTATGAACAATGTCCTATGAGTTAATTTGATGTTTTGATTGACTTGAGTGCAATTCCATTCAACAATGTTATTCCGCATAATATTTTATTCTTGCAGATCATTCGGCCATATACTTTTTAATCTTTTGGGATTCTGAATGTCATTCAGCTTTTATGCTAATTCATTTGGGTGGTTCTGTAGTCGTAAAAAATGTTTGTTGATTCTTGTTTGGCGTTCTTCTTCTACTGTTGGCAGGCCCCCCTTAACCCTATGGGCTAACTGGGCTAAGCCCAGGGGCGCCGTCAATCTGGGGGCG
>JAZBGY010001923.1:0-15267 GCA_037414755.1 Lydus trimaculatus
AGGGTTATTCTATCACTACATTGCATTTTTTTTTAAATTTATCGATACAGTCATATACCCTATTATTTAATTATATAGAAACACATGTAATAGCAACGAATGGGACATCATATACAACAGCGCATAATAGTGTTTTCAGGTGTTTTGTTATATAGACAATCAACAATACATGAATCGTAATAGAGTTGCATAATTCAAGGCCATATCAAGAGAATTCAAATTATCAAGTGTCCTCTTATGGCAACTTATGCCCACTTATGCCTACCAACAGAAAAATAACGAAAAATGTCAATTACTCATTTTTTTTGTATTAAAAAATAGATAAAGTGTCGTATTATTCTATAAATCATACAATTCCTACTCTAAACTAATCAACAATATGAAATAATAAAATAGGTCTGTGATTATTGTGACATTAGGTATATAATTATTATGTGCAACAATTTGTAGGCAACCAATAATACAGTTTCAAACAAACTAAAATATAACCTCAAATTTTCGATAAATCCGGAAAAATCCAATGTCATTCTCTTATCACTTTTGAAACGGATTTTTTCAATAAAAAATTGATACATTTTCTCACGTACAACCAGTATAACATAGTAATAATGACGGTCTACAGTCCGTTTGTCTATTGGGCTCAAAACGAACAAAATATATTCTTAAAAATCGATCTAAAAGATGTTAGAGTAAGTTACCGGTTGATTTTAATAAATACAACAATAATTCCTCAATATTCCTACAGGAACCAAAGATTAATATAGAAAAGAAACGTTTGTATTTCTATTCAAAAGGTGTAGGTGCTAGAGGATTACAAGATTATTCATTTACGATCGATTTTAATGGTGACATTGATGCTAAAGTATTCACTACCAAAAAACCACTTTATTAAACAAATTAATCAAATTACTGTTAATTAATTATAGGAATGTATCCATAAAATTACCGATAATCGTATAGAGTTTACGTTGAAGAAATCGGAAAAGAATTGGTGGCCGAAATTGTTGTCACAAAATCAGAAACCTCTATGGTTGAAAATCGATCATGATCGTTTCCAAAGTGAAGATCTGGATGATGATGATGACGATAATTATAATAATATCGGTGATATACATAAAGATTATCCGAATCTTTATGAGAAATTACAAAAAGAAGAATTCGGTTATAGAAAAGGTATATCTTAAACATTAACCATTTGTTCGATTATTACAAAATTTGTTATCATTGTAGAAGATTTTAAAATGGTTTATCTGACGCTTTATAATTTGATAATGTATGTTGGTTTTATGTATGTTGTTTGTGTATTATCTATACGTTATTTAAAAGATGGTATTGAATCATTCCCAACAACATATAATGCTGTTGGTTCAATTATGTGTTTCTTACAATTATTACAAGGTTTAGAGATTTTACATCCATTATTTGGTTATGTTAAAGGTGGTATATTAACACCATTTATACAAATAATGGGTAGAATTTTCGTATTAATATTAATGTTAGAATATGAACCGAAATTACAAACAATGCCTGTTGTATTCTATCTATTTATGACATGGTCGGCTATTGAAATTCTCAGGTAATTCCCCCAAATACTACTCATATTATAAGTAAACAATACAATTCTATGTTACAGATATCCTTATTACATGTCGCAATTATTAAAAAAACAAAACAATCTATTAACATGGTTACGTTATAGTGCATGGATTATATTATATCCAATTGGTTATATATGTGAAAGTGTTATAATATTTCGTAATTTAATTTTTATGGAAGAAAATGGTAAATGGTCGATTACATTAACATATCCATATGATATAACATTGAAATTTACATATATTTTACGTTTCTATCTATTATTTCTATTTATACCATCTGCATATCTATTAATGTCACATATGTATAAAATTAGGAAACAGAAAATTGGACCGAAACGATCCAAAAAGAAAAATCAGTAAATTTATAAATATTGGCATCAATGCGACATGTATTACTGGTTGTATACATTCAATCACGATGTATTGTTGATTGTATACATTTGGGCGTAATGTATTATTAGTTGTATACATTTGGGCGTAGTGTATTAATGGTTGTATAGATGGCGGGGTAAAAAATTGCTCTAGTAGGGTGGTTTTTTTTAATTTTCACAAAAATACGAATTATTGTTTTTTATTAATTGTTAATTACAATCATGTTAATACTAGTCTAATTAGATCAATTATATATAAAAAATGGAGTTAAATAGTATAAAAATATACTATAAAATTTGTATTCGAATTTGTTTGAAATAAAACAATAATTGGGGGGGTTTTGTTGCAAAATAAAATTAATCTTTCCGGCCTGCGGAGAGTATTATGTCATACAGATTCGTTTAATAATACTTTTGTTGTATCTACTATCTCCCAAAAAAATTAGAGAAATTTGTTAGGAATAGAATGTAAGGACGGACGTTTGATTACCACGTACTAATAAAATCGGTGGCATATCTCTTGTTAATAATTCCAACCATGCTAAATATAATGGTGCTGATACAATATTTTTACGTGGCATTGGTAATGTCATAACAACCATATTTGCTTCATGTGAATGTTGTAATAATAATTCACGTAAACGTAGATGACGATTTGTTTTATCTTTAACTGCCAATAATTCAGCATCAGTTATGCAAACTGTAACACAAGAAATTGTAATTAATTTTAAACAATTCGTTAAATAATAAGAACACAAGACATACTTGAATTTGGATCATTATTATCTGATGATTTACGAAAATCATTGATTAATGTATCGAAGAATTGTTGTGTACAACTTAATGGTTTATTTGTTATATCTGGTACAACTTGTAAATCAGAATAATCAATACGGAATTTTGCTAATAAACTAGCCATATTACGATGTTCTAATTCTAATTCATGTCGTTTATTTGCTAATGCAAATACACGTAATTTACAATTACTCCAATTACGTCTTGTTGACATTATATATGGTAATAATAATGTTAAACCACCATCATCATATAACCACCATACATCTATAGTACCATCACGTTTTTGTTGTTTCTTTTGAAATTGAAATATTTGACTTATACGTTCTTTTGGTATTTCAATATTATCATCAATTAAATCACTATTAATTGATGCAATTGATTTGGGTTTTTTTATTTGTGCATCATCAACATTTGGACTATTATTAACAATATGATCACGTTGTGATATTGGTGTATTTGGTATAGAAATATCACTAGCACTACTTGCTACAATTACATAAAAATTTTCAATAAATTCAAATTATACGCAATGACAGAGAAATTGCAACACCATGAAGAGGTAGTGATTTCTTGACCAAAACCGTGAGGAACATTCAACTATTAAAAGGTATAGGTTTGGTCCCCCTTGTTGGTTACGCACTCTTCTACCGTTCGTAGCATTGTTTCTATCAGATGGTCGATTTCCTGTGAGTTAATACGTCCCAAACAACCTGTAATTGGTGCTGTAGAGGTTGCAGTGTCTGCGGAGACTGCAGCAAGTTCCTCAGTCTTCTCCCCATAATGTTCCAAACATGCCCGATGCGTGAAAGTTAGGCAGATCGGAAAAGTGGGTCTTCCAACTACTCACGAAATGGAACAATATGAAGCTCAACCACCTCATCCACATATCTCTGGGCGGTCACATTGCTTCAGAGGAATACCAAACAAGACCTACCCTGTACAAATAATCAGTACAGGGTGGTGTAGAGGCCTTGCAACACAAAATTCAACATTGCACGTCAAGTTTGGTCAAAAAATTCCTACCCGTTTCTTCTGGTGTTGCAATTTCCTTATCATTGATTGAATTAAAGGATAAAAACCTTGCGACATTTGACTATAAGATTGATTCCTCGGTAATGATTCGATACTATTCTTCAATTTTGTTGCAATATCTGGTGCAATTTGATTGAAATCCAAGCCTTGTTGTAATCGTAAAATACCAACACCTAGATGTAGATCAAAAGCGGTACTAAAAATGTTTTATTATCAATATTATCAACCTAATTCAATCTAAATACAAGATAATTACTGTAAAACACTAAAATATTGTTCTAAATCACTTTTAGAACATGTCTGCCAATCAGCTTTATGTCCCATTAATAGAATATTTGGACGTAATTTACCAATACCGCATGCTTTCAATAATGCAATACAACCATCTTGAAAATTTAAACCATCTACTTGCATATAGAATGCTTTTAATTTATGTGCTTTCAACCAACTATTTGCTTTATAATTTAAAACATTCCTAACTCGTTGTTGTAATAAACTTGTATTGATATGTCCACAAACAAGCATTGATAGATTTTTTGTTAATAAATGTGCAAAATCAACAAGTGCCGGTCGGGCACTTGGCATACCAGATAAAACAAGTATTTGTGGACGATAATTTTTCACATGTTCCTCAACAGTATTCAATTGATAAACAGCTTGTAATGCATTTTTATAAATTTGTGCTTGTGTTGTTGAGCCCCAATTAACATCCGGTTTACGATATGATACAATCAAATATAATGCTAATACACATGCAAATGTTAATAATGCTGTCCACCATGATATTAAAAACATCACTAATACACATAGTATTGCACCGATTAAACTTAGCCACATATTGTAATATTTGAATGTTGGACGCCAACCAACTGGTTTTGCTAATGAAGCATGAAATGTTGAGAAATTAATTAAAGTATATGCAGCTAAGAAGAAATTCGATATTAATGGTGCTATCAGATTTAATTCACCAATTAATATAAATGCAACAGCTATAATAAATGTTAGAACATATCCACGAATTGGTTCATTATTTTTACCATAACCTTTTGCAAACCATTCTATATATGGATAGAGTTTATCTTTACATAATGCTTGAAAGACTTTCGGTGCTGATACTAATGATGCTAATGCTGATGATAGTGTGGCGGCAAAACAACCAGCATAAATTATCGGACCTATCCACGACACCAATTCCACCACCTTTTACAATACAAATTATAATAAAAATTGTTTTAGACTTTATTAATAAATATTTACTTGAAAACTATTATATAAACCATAATTACATTCACCAGGTTGACATAAATTATTATTAATACCAATAAAACTACCATTATTATAATAATCAGTTATATTACCGGTAGCATCACGTAATACACTAGAACCACATACTATTGCCATTAAAATATAAGAAGTTGTTGTTATAAATATTGCTAATAATGTGCCTTTTGGTATTGCTGTTTGTGGATCTTTTAAATCACCTGATATATTAGCACCAGCTAATATACCAGTTGCTGCTGGAAAGAATATAGCAAATACACTAAAAAAATCATGTTTTACACCTTCAGCTGGCCGATAATTTGAATAGAAATTCGTTTTAAATAGTGTTACTACAACAAAAAAATTGTTTAATTTGATCTAATTTAATTAAAATTAAAATAATTACAATTATAACCGATGAAACCTTTAGCTGTAGCTGTTTCATTTGGACCAATAAAACTACCAATAAAGAAATCGAAAATTGCTGCAACTAATATTACTAATAATGCTAATTGTGCCTATAATTGTAACATTTTAGTAATTTTATTATAAATTAAAATAAAATTGGTTTTTACTTTAGCTTCCCATTCCATACCAACAACAACAATTGCAGTTAAAATAATAATTGTAATTGTACCAATAATACGTATATCTTGTACATTACCATCAATTATTAATAAATTAAATGTTGCTAATAAATCACTTAATGATTCACAAAAACCAACAACATACATAGCACATGCAACAGCATTTGCTAATGCAAATATTAAACCAATTGAACCACCAAATTCTGGCCCTAAACTACGTGATATCATATAATATGTACCACCACCTTTTATTACACCATTTGTACATATTGCTGACATTGATAATGCTGTTATTGATGTAACTGCTGTTGTTGTTAATATTAATAATATTGATTCACCTATACCAGCTTGCCCAACTACCCATGATAAACGTAAAAATAACATAACACCCCATATATTTAATAAACATCGTATTAATACACCTTGTATCCAACCAAATTTAATTTGTCCTTCTAAAATTGTTGATTTACCATTTAATGTTGCTGTTGTTGAGGTCTCCTTAAAAAAATTTCATCAAATTAAATTAAAACCGGTCCTGTCTTAGCTGTATAGGTGTATTATTAGTTGCCTAACCGATAAATTTCGATATAAATCCCTCTATTGGTCGATAGCTAAACAAAACAAGCAAGGTGACGAACCTAATCTAACTACAATAAATCAAGTTTATTTCGTGTGTAGATGGCAGCAGTAGTATTTGTTTTAAAATTCTTTCGAATGTCCCATTGAAATTGCCCCTCAGACATTGAATTTTCCAATAATAACAAATTTCTATTACATATAGTGTTAAATAATAATAATTAAAGAATTAAATCGATCGTTTAATCTTTTTCTAAGTAACTTTCCATTAATTCGAACAAGTTATAGCGCCACGATGGAAAGAAACTGGTTCAAATACCACCAAGTCTGGATTGAATTCAATGACCGAGAACTGCATATTTTTATTATTATTATTTTTAAAATTTATAGTCTTTTTACGGTAAATAAAGGTGAACGGAATCAATAATTAAATAAAATTAAACAAAAAAAAAAGATGAATCACAATTATTATAATAGAATCATTAATATTCAACTTAAAAATAGAAGAGATAGCGCGTTTTCTTCGAATTTAAATAAATAACGGGTTATCTTAGTTATAATATGTTCGATCAATTTTATCAAGTTTAGATTGTTTAAAGATAAATAGGAAGGAATTTAATTAATTTTCCCCGTCCGAAAATTCCTATTGTATGACGAATAATTAAAGGTCTTTAAAAAGGTTAAAAATTCAATTTTTATCATCGCAATAATAATTTGTAAAGGTTAAGGGCTAATTAATCGTTTAATTAACTAATCTATACCTAGAATTGTACTTTATCTCTTTAATTACATACGTAATTAACAATAATTAAACGATAATTACAAATATTAAGGTGTGTTCACATTAAATCCTAACCTATATAATTTGAAAAAAAAAATGGCGACACTCAAATTTCAAAATGTAAACGTAGCTTTAGATAATAAAAAACAAATAATAAAATAAAGTTGGCATTTTTGCAAGAATTACAATTATGTAAGTTTTGTTACGAAATCGATTTCATTTGAATTTTGAATCAAGTTCAAAACTATATATCTATTGTCTTATTTGATAACAGAAATAGTCAGCAATTTATCAATTTAATTCTTGTTGAATAATAATAATAATAATAATAATAATAATGACAATATCAATGATGATAAGCGAGTAATTTGTAATGATTTGTTAAAGGTTAGAAAATTCTAACCTATTTTTTTGTAATTATTGATTAAAGTAACGTAATCATGATTGTAGGACAACAAACAAACAAACAAAAGAATTAATTATAAAAATCAAAACCAATTTAATTTTATTTATTTAAAATAAACAGATGTATGTTTAATTAATTAATGTTGGTATTATTGATTTAATGGCGTCAAGTGGCGTTAATATTAGATCACCCGTTAATTTCTAAACTTATTAAAATTGTCAATAAAGACACGCTTATTGATTATTTTAATTATTATTATTATTATTATTATTATTATTGTTGTTTGCACGTTTTGTTATCGCAAAATTGCATAATTAACAACAAATTCCAGTAATTTCCAGATATTTTTTTGTTTTTAATGCGACACCCGGTAGATGCGTATAACGGGTGATTTTAATTAAAAACGCGAACTTACCTTATTGGGTAGTGTTGCATTATGTAATTCATCTAAAGTTGGTCTATTTGCAGCTTGTAATGACATTATATTACGATAATTCTCCAATCTAGGTAGTGCTTCTCTGGTTAAATGTCTGTCCAACACAACAACAACAAAAATAAATTTAGATCACCCGTTATATTGGATTAAAACAATTGATAATAAAATAACGATACGGATATGGATTAATACACATGAATTATTATTAACAATTTGTAATTATTGGAAATTTTCCAACCGTATCGTGAATTTATTTGTGTTATGTACATACCGGAAACTTTTTGCATATTCTGAATTTAGTCGTGTTCTATCTGTAACCTCATCTTCACTAAATCTACGATTATTATCACCATCTGTATCATCATCATCATCATCATCATCTGTTGTTGATGTTAATGTAATTGCTGTTTCTTTTAAATCTTTATCATTATTTTGACTTTCATTACGTACACGATTTACTTGAAAACGTGTCCGACGATCATTATTTTCATTTGATTGTAATGCATCCATTTCTAAATCAACAATATCTTTTGTCCCATTCAATGGTTGTGATGACATTTTTATCTGTGATTAAAACGAATATAAACAAAAATTATCATATAGATCCCCAATGTCAGCAACAATACAATTTCAATACCAACAGTGTCGTGTCACTGATCTCTAGTTATTTTTCAATGGAAACTGCCAAAACAGACTGTCAATCCGTTTCGCATTTGGATTTAAGGCGTTAAATTAAAAATCCAGTTACCTACGACATGTCGCTATTTTATACTGGATTCCTCGTGCCGTCACAAATTAAAGCATTAGTCGAGAAGCGAAGTGGATTGACAGTCCTGCAGCGTTAGATGAAACATTCTGTATATTGGATAGATATCAACTAGATCGCGAAAATCCTCTTATTTCTATCCTTTTCGCACACATTGAAATTAACTAAAATTTGATAGTGTAATCGTAGCCTTATAGAAAATCTAATTAAATAAACAATTACGCTCTATTCTTGGAATTAATTATTATTAAAAAAAAAAAAAATTACATTAAACTATACGCAGTAGATTTGTATGCATTTTTCGGTTATAAAATTTATAATTTTTCATGAATTTATAACCCACACGTGTTTAAAACAAAACAAAACAACAAAAAGAATCTCTTATCAGTTGCAATAAAATTTCGCTACAATAAAAATAAAATTAACTTTAGTTTAAACATAGACGAATTATAAATAATGGCATAGCTACATAATATTTCCCTATTTCTACGCCACTGATTAATATATTCTTCATGCCATTCCATACCAACTATATCCATCGCCTACTCTGTTATTATCTTTTATAATGAATCGGTGCGAATTCATAATTCTGATGACCCGTTATATAAACTTGATATTATAAATAATGGATGTATTTTTCTAATTTATTGTTTTGTTTTATAATAAATAAAGCAACATTCGAGATTTAATTCAATAAATTGCTTTGATGCTATAATTAAGAAAATTGAAAAACGTGTGTTTAAAATCAAGATTCCATTGACTTTTTCCACTCTGTCCAATCAACAACAACAAAAACGAAAAAAGACAATCGGTTACTATAGAAACAAACTCTAGTTGCTATAGTTACGTGACATAAAACAATTTTAGTTAATAAAACAGATTTTTTTGTAAAAAAATGTGGGAAATACAAAAAATAAATAGGTTAAACATGGTATACTTACGAAAATGTGTAAAAATAGTCTTCAAAAAAAAACAGAATAAACACAAACAAACGCAAAAATGATTAAACAAAAACCACAATCTTTTGATAAAAAAAATCACATTATTCATAAAATCATTAATTTTTATTAAAGAAAAAATTACGATTTTTATTCGTTTATGAATGGATTTATGTTAAAAATGATAAGAATTTAACGTCAATTCTCTAGAGCACGTGTACTAAAACGTTCTATACATGTTAAACGATAACACTACACTGAGAATGCTGTCTGTATATGTGTGGTTTGTAGTTTAACAACTAACAGTTGATCAACTATACAACAATCGACCAATAAATAAATAAAAGGTGCAATAGTAATCACCTTATAAACATTTACCGGTATCCAGTTTTATCGAGACAATAGAACAGAATTGTTTCAATGATGAATGGCAATGGTATTTGGGGATACACATACGTTATCTCCCCACCTTTAAAATCGACATTTTTTAGTGATCTTTGTTTGGAAAACAAACACCCAGACATATAGTGTGAACTAGGATTCAACGTGATGGCAGATGTTTGGAATATGATTATAGCTGTGTAGTGTAGTAGACAGAGATGGATTATAATATTTTTCACTTTTTTCTCTATCTAGAATTTAGGGGAGATTGAGTCATTCAATAAAAACAGGACCGGATTTAATGTTGGAAATAAAAAAAAAAACAGTCACGTTTTTATAAAAATGCATTTATTTCCTTATAACAATTATCAATTGATTATTTGAACTTGAAATAACTTTCATTGTTGTTACATCACCGATTATTATTCAAATACTTGGAAATTTCCATTAAATAAATTCTATAAACAATCAATACTATCCTAATATCAATTTAATAACAATTAACAATATATTTAGAAAGATTAAGGGAACTGAAACATAAAATTGTTTATAAAACCGAAAATCGGTATATTTACTGATAAAATCTTACTTCTGGCAACAGTGCGTATCGAATGTATTAAATTTAAAATTTGTGCTTTTGCTGATGGATTTTCACCAAAACCATGAACGCCTGTCGTTTTAGCACTCCAACCAACTACAATTTAATCATTTTTATTTAAGAAAATCCAAATTATTTACCAAAAAAAGTAGAAACAAAAGTGAGGTTATAACACATCATACTTACTTTTACTTAAAAACCGTTCTTCGTGTAATATACAAACAGCATTTAAACACAATACTGTAGCTTCTAAAAGATTCCATAAAGTAAATGCCATTATTTTATTGTTTTTATTGATTAAATTATAAATTTTTCAAAATATTTTGCAAATTTGTACAAAATCTGACATTTATAACTAGCGCCATCGTTTCAATAATAGCCAAACTATTCAATTTGATTATCATCAAGTTTTGCGTCATCTATTAATTAGTAGTAAAACTATTATACAATTTATAAAGAGATATACCGGGTATTTCCGAAATGACACAATTATTGTATATTGAGTTGCATAACTTTCAAAAATTCAAAAAAAACAATTGTTTAATGAAAGTAAATTATTGCTATAATCTTTAACAATTAACCTACATTTAAAAGTGAATTATTTTAATGACGAAATTATACAATTGGATGATAATCAGACTTCCTTATAATGATCAATATGAAGAAATTGGAACGTAATTTCGAATAATCGAATGGTAATTTACAAAAATTCCAACTACACCCATCCAAATATGATTGCAAATTTCTCTAAATTACCGTCTTTATTGCTTATTTATAAAAAAAATAATGGAGTAATTAGAGAGATCGATGATTTCTTTTTTATTATTATTATTATTATTTGATAAGGATTACTAAGAAATTGTGACTAGACTGATTAATGTCTGCAATACCCGGAAGCAAATAACAACATCAATATAGTGTTTGTGTTGTTGTTTTTTGTTGTTGTTGTTGTTCGTTTTTCTCTCATCATCGACCTAGATTTGGTATAAAATCCTTTCTCCTTGTAGGTATATTTTTACGACGTCTTTTGACCGATAAAATAGAAATCATTTAATTGGTTGATGATGTATCTTTTGGACCTAATAACACAGTAAAAGTTACTGTAAAATTGAAAGGAGTCCATTCGCATAATATATAATCTTCATGCATATATATATACTATTGGATTTCACATTTTGTACTTTATAGATGTGATGTTAAAAATAAAAGAAAAAGAGAGAGAATCATCACGATCTTCTTGCAAAAAAAAAATCAATTTCTAATCAAATTTCTAACAATAATTACTTTATTAATTTCAGTATAGGATCGAAGATGTAACTTTGCAAATACTTCTGGAAGCCTTTACGTTAACATCATTTATCAATTAACAATTACTACCTTAATTAACTGGGTTAAATGTAATACTTTCTCTGATTAAAACAGTTATTGCGTCATTTATAGATAAAGTATCACATTTTATACTTTCATTTATTTCCTTTAATTTTGGTAATAATCGCCAAAGAAATTGCAACTTTCCATAAGAAGAATTTCACCAATCAACTCGACATTATCAATCAATCAATCGAGCTTAAGTGGTATTTAATTGACGGTTTTTTTGTTGTAGAAAACAACAACAACAGCAAAAAAAATATGGAAATTTATGCTAATTGGCGACTTTCTATCAATTTAATTTCATCTCATGGTTGTTGTTGTGCTTATATCGTGGGAATAAATTGGGGGAATGAAATACAAGTATACGGTGACAAATGTATTTTTTGTTTTAAAAAAAAAAACGTAACCTACAAAAAGCTTTATACAAAAATAAAAAAATATAAAAATTTTTTTCTTGATGTTATTGAAGGTTTTAATCAATGCATCATGATGGACCCTATATGTTCTTAAAAAGGGTTATTGTCGGTAGATTTATATTAACACACTTTTTTATTGTATCAGTTCTGTAGCTCTTAGAGCTTAGTATGGTACACCATAAGTACTAGATGGCCGGCTAGGTGCACCATATGAACTGCTTGGTCCACTTGGATAACCACCACCACCACCAGCAATTTGTGATACTTGATTATATTGGGCAACTTGTATGGCTTGTTTAATACCTTCTAAATCAATACCAACAACACGTGCTGAATAGCCACCAGGTACACCGTATGTGGATGATGGTACACCATATTGTTGTGATGGTACACCATATGATGAACTAATACCACCACCACCACCACCAATACCACCACCGATTGATGCTGAATTTTGTTCTTCTTTCAATAAAATTTGACGGACTTGTTCTAATAATGCTGGATCTACAGAGGCACCTTCAGATGTTTGATAACCGGATGATACAGCTGTATAGCCGCCACCGCCTCCGGACAGTCCACCGCTAAATGAATAACTACTACCGCCGCCACCTGATGGACGATTGTAGCTGTAACCGGATGGTGGTTCAGCTACCACGGCTACCGCCATGGCGAGGGCAAAAGCCTACATTTTGGAAGAAAGAAAAAAAAACAAAAAATTAACAACATGAGAAAAACAACTTTCTTTTTTTTGGGGAGAGAGTGTGGGGGAAATCCTCCCATAATTCACTAATTTCACACACTTTAATGGTTAATTTACCACCACTTACCACGGTAAATCTGTTCATGATGCTTATTGTTGACCGGTTGATGTGGTGACTGTGACGATTTGGAGATGATTCTCCTGGTTATATACTCGTCAATTTTAAGAAGGGGGTGGGAACAATGGAGTGTCTTCAGTTATACGAGGATGCCATCATCATCCACTTTCACATATACACAACTTACACACATATTCACACATACACATACACACACGTACATTCAAAGAACTTAAAAATTTAACAAAAGAGACTTCAATAGTCGGCCAAGACAGCAACTTGTGGTGATTTTCAACTAGAAAATCGACAGAAATTCGGAAAATTCTTCAACAAAATTACGAAATCAACCGGCATTGGTGACTTTCTTAAAAATCGACTACAGGACCGTATTTGATTAATTTTAGCCATAAATTTTTTACAATCAAAAATCAATAATCACCTAGCGCCTCCACCAGAATTACTTGCCGCACAACAATAACAACATACAAAAGAACAAAGAAAGAGAGAGAAAAACAATAGATCATCAATATTCCAGAGATGGATTAGATAAATTTCTATTTTCTAAAATAGTTTCTTTCATATAAATATGTGAGAATATTGTGTAATTTTGTCGATTTTCTCAATTTAAAAATAACGACGAAAAAACATCATACTGTAGATATTTTACAAATAACTTCCTTCTTTAAATTATCGAAACATCGATGATGCTGATAATCCACCTTTCTCCAATTACTTATCGCAATAATTAACAAATTCGTTGTTTTATCGAAATCAAATCAAAGAAACCAGACGAATTTCCATTTGGTGTTGATTGTAGAACACTTTCTTTCTTTTTTTTTCTTCTTCTAAATTTATTATTATTATTATTATTATTGATGTGGTTCAAGGCTGATCAAACCTGATAAACATCTAAAAACGCACACTCTTAATGATCTACCTAATGTTCCATAAAAGTGTCGTATAGTGTTATCATCAATAAAATTCGATCATTCGCCTTTTAAAACGATTGAATTTGAATAACAAAATATTCAAGTTTGGTAACAAATTAATGAGAGAAGAATTTTGACTTGCATAACATGCACCACGCACATGTGTGAGTGTGTAATATGATACAAAACGTAAATTTTCTTTGATATCTATGTGACTCCATCAACAAATTAATTATAATTCTAGTTGTTTTTTTCTATTTTTTTTTTATTTAATTATTTTTATTACTTGGATATGTAGGTATGTGTACGTTACGTAATCAGAGACGGACAAAAAATAATACCGATTATAATTAAAATGTTCACCAATCTATTTCATACATCGAAAACGTTACATAATTGCATTTCTATAATATAAAAGTAATCAAAATTTGAATTAAAAGCAATTTGGAACGTATGTCTATCCTTGATACATACAGGATTATTTGAAAATTTCGACATATTTGCAAACAATGCAAATAGAAAGAAATCGATAAATTCGGAATCTAGTCGTCATTGTTTCACTGTTTTTTGATTGGTGGAAATTCGTTATAATTTCAAATAACAATCGAGATCATTTAGTACCAAATTTGTCTATCTCTTTCTTTCTCTCTATCTTTCAATTGCGGATGTGTTAATTTCGAGTTACAAAATTTGAAAATTTTCGAAATTAATCAAATTTCTTTTATTTGTTTATAAAAATGTGAATTATGAGAAATGATGATCGTTGTAAATTTAATAAATTATTGTCAAGAAAGTTATTATTAATTTTCGATATAATAATCGTTATATAACGCGTTTTTCTCTTTTATTTTTTCTTTGGTTTTTTTGAATAATTACGAATCGAAAATATTCAACAATTTTAGGATTGAAATTGTGGAAAGCCGTTGAAACTATATATCATTCGAAAACATGTGTATCTACCATACAGTACTGGTTTGTCTAATGCGTGCACCATCTATACTCTAAACGGTTTCGCAAAAAGTTACTGCCATCAAATTTATCGGACAAAAATCGAACTACAATGTTTGTATTCGGAAAACCAACACTGTATACGTTATGGCGGTAGTTGTGTATAATAACACAAGTTTTGGAACGTTTTGCAAATGATTGATCGATTTATTTTACCGGACAATTGCCCACATGGCATAATTATTCAATAAATAAAG
>JAZBGY010001924.1:0-15258 GCA_037414755.1 Lydus trimaculatus
CTGTCCCTTTTCTACACATGCAGATCTCGAATCACTGCGACACTTGAGCCACCAACCCTGTATATATTAGGGTGGGTCAAAAAAATCGACTATTTTTTTTTTACTTTATACTCTCAAAAATCGGTTGCTAGACACTTTTAGAAGATTCTCACCAAATATGAGCCCTTAATTTTGATAAAAAGGTCCTCCGCTTTACAATTTTCCATTTTTTCCTTAGTATTAGAAACAAAAATTCATATCTCTCTATAAACTGTTCGTTAAAAAATATCTCTCCTCACATTCTTATAGGAGATCGAATGCTCTACAAAAAAGGTCGCCTATAATTTTTTCGTAAACCTCACCGTTTAAAAGATATCAAAGGTTGAAGTTTGATTATTTTAAGAGAAATTTCTGTTTTGCTCAAGAATTTTATAACTCGTTGACAGAAAATTATTATGAATGAATAATAACAATAAATACAAAAATTAATTTGAATACAAACTGTAAACTGTCAAAAGTGACAAAAGTCAAATCGTTGTCAGGGCAAAAAGGATAAACAGATTTTTATCGCGGATAAAAAGGTAAACAACTTTTTGTCAGTGATAATAAACTGTTTATCCTTTTGGTCGTCCTGACGATTCCATTTTTTAAAAAATTATCCGCTGTCAATGTGACAAAAATCTCATCGCTTATGGGAAATTTTACATAGGAGTTGAATTATCACGCCAATTTTTTAAAATTTAAGGCATTAAAAGGTGCAAAATAGAAAAAATAGTATAAGAAACTCGTTTCATAAGGCCTTTGTCGTACTCATCCTTTAAAAAACTCCCTCCTTCGTCGCTCGTTTTTTGAACTTGGACTCGTACGACAAAATGATGCCTTATGAAACTAGTTTCTTAATATACTATTAATTTATTGAAAGTTGTATAAATAATTCACGACAGTTTTATAATTCTAATTATTCCCATACATTGTCTATTAATGTTATTTATAACTTTTATCATTAATTTAATTAACAAATATATTTTTTTTAATTTGTACATTGAACAGAGATTATTCTTTACTTTTGGTTAATTCTCGAATATGCCTACGACCTCGGCGACCTTATGTCCTTAGATCGACAAGATTAACGAAAATCTTGAACAGGTCAATTACAAGTCGAAAATAGGAAGCCCAAGCTGAGCTTCGGCTTAATAGGACATTATTGAAATTGGCTATTGTATTGCGACAACCAAATGCCCAGAAGTGTGTTTTTTTTTTTTGAAAATTTCTAGCTCACATGAAAAATCCTGGCGATAGAAGAAAGAACTAAAATTTTTGGTTTTGAAGGAAAAATCTAGCAACAAAATATATTCCTTACGTTATTTTGCAATGCTGTCAACGCTTTGGAGCATGTTTGCGACAACCAACATGCTTCTCAACTGAATAAGGTATGTAAGACGTGTCTTAAAGATTCATTTTTGCAGCGCCGCATATTCTTCTCAAATAAGTGGCCAATCTCTGAACACTTTATGTTACTGCACTAACAAAACATAATTGGATGATGTAGGTACATAGAACCAGTATTGTCAACATGACGTATTCATATTTTTATATAATGGATTCAGAGGGACAAAGGGATTTTTTATGCAAACCGAGCTTTGAAAGTTCACTTTTGGAGCAATGTATAGTATGATTCCATTAGCAAAAATGCTGCTATAGTGTTGTCGACTATCGTTACCGTGCCCTTACCCCGCGACAATTAATGAGCTCATATGGTTTTCAAAACGTTTTTCAATCGAATCTATAATGTCCGTTTCAATTTTACTCTTGTAATTTACAAATTCTAAAAACCTTTATCAAACAAAACACAAAAAGAATATGAACTCTGTTCCACTATGGACCCTTGTAAGATAGTCGGAGCTAGGGAGTAGAACATGTTACTTCTCCTGGTTCTCGTCGGTTCTGCATTCCATCACAATATTTCTTTTTGAGCAGAATGGTAGAAATGCTTTGGTTTCTTTTGTGATAATAGTGTTGAAAAAATTCAGATTATATTGTTTATCTTGCTGACAACACTTTTACGTGTCGCTTGTCTAGACGTTTTGTTCCAACAGATTTAGAGACTGTTAACCGGTCTCTTCTGATATTTTTCCTTTCACTTTGTAGTTGAATATTATTGTTAAGCATATTCTTTCACTGTGTGAGTAAGTTTCGCGACAATACTCGATTAACAACCTAAAACCAAAAGAATAAGTACAACATTGTTTGTCGGAGCAGTAACATAAATACCACTGGTATGTAATGACCATTATTGATGGAGTGGGTTGTAAACAATTGACAAAAAATTTCGAATAGCCGTCAAATATGCCGTTTATGTATATTTTATCGCAATAGTATAGGTTCTGTAAGTTTGTCTCACAAGAGAAGATGATGATATTACTTTGTCCATGATTGATCAACAAAAAGTTTCCACCCTTATTAAGACACTGAACGGATTCCATAGCTTCATGGACCTCAGCTAGTGACTGTGGCAAACGTGGCAGAACATCCTTCAGGATCTGTACACACTTTGTCTGATGTTTTTTTTATTTGATTTCAAAATAATCTCTCCGGACTTATCTATTAGCAAGGATGCAACACAGGCTCTTCTGCAATATCTATATAGGATACACCCAGGATAGATTCTCTGTCCTATCTAAACGTATACCCATCGCTAATTAATAGCTTATTTCCTCTCACACTCAGCATTGTTTCCATCGTCAAACAATAGTCACAACAACAATAAGTAATAGCGAATAAGCAATCAAAGTAGTAACTGAGTAAGAACTTGTGAGCTACTAAAGAAAACATGTCTACTAACGACAGCTTAAAAATGCTACATAATGCTCATTCTGGAAAATCCAATACTATTATTGAAGTTTCTTTCCGGGAAAAATTTTCCTTGACAGAAATCTTCCCGATAAAAATTTGTGTAAATATTATTCCGTAAGATCACATCTTATATGATTCTATCTACCTTAATGTTGTTAATTCGCCAAGTTTAACACTTTAAGCGCCACATGTTTAACATATTGAAAACATTAATTCGAATAATTGATGAGGAATTAATTGCGTAGCATATTATGCTTGTAATAAATCTCTATTACTATTATTATCGATTGTTAAAAAAATCATTGCGCATTTCGGAGAAAATTCTAAAGATTCTGTAGTCCGAAATAGCAGCAACTACTCTATAGTCGACATTAATGAATTTTAGGACTAATCTGAAAGACGTAATATCTTTAATATTTATTTGTAGAACAGTTATTTACATCGAATGCACAATATGAACAATTGAATAGAGGATTTATAAATAATAAAATAAAAGTTATACAATAATATATTCAAGGTCTTAATTTTTGTCTGATTATTACCGTCATTTAGTTAATTAATATTTTTCTAGTCTAGCTGACTAATAAAGTAATCAAAAAATATGTTTTGATGACTTTGTGATTTTGACTTACATTGCATACAAAAGAACTTAAACATTCTTTTCGTTTTATTATGCCGTTTATTTATTTAAATTGAACATTTTATTAGCTTTTAGGATTTTTAATCACTGACAATTAGGAAGAAAATGATTCTGTTGTACATTAAAATATATATATAGAGTGCAGTGGCGTTATTGTGAGCAGAGTTCCGTATATAAAAAGTGATATAAAGTACGAAAATCTGTATACAAGATATTATTAGATTGTAGCAAAAACAGATATCTTGAATTTCTCATTTGGAGTAATTCATTACAAAAAAAGGACATATTGTCGTAGGAATAATGAATCGTGGATATTCTTAAATGCAACAATAAATGTACATGTGAAGGCTATGAAACTCAGTATAGTATAGATTCCCTTTTATACGACTTTCTCAGTAGTGGAGCATTAGATAATTAACGTAATATGGTTGGCTTATTACTGCCCTAACTGTTTGATTTGCCTCAAGCTCAGTTCAGCTTCGATCTCTTATTCACGGCTTATTGTTAGAGTTTATACTTGGAAGATATACACCCCGTTACATAATTACCAATAGTGTTCAGTTAGCTAATATTGAAGTTGAAACAATTAATTAATTAATTAATTAATTAATTAATTAATTAATTAATTAACATATAAGTATAACGATGATCTAATCATATTCTGTATTGTATGATAAGGGTCGACTACATTGAGCGACTTTAGTCGCTAGATGCTGGCTGGTATGGCGCGCATGCACATATTGCAAGACGCTTAGTGATGTCGATTATACACAGCGACCAGCGACTAAAGTCACTTACAGTGTTGCTGCCAAGTATCCGATAAATCCGACGGAAAATCGTCAAGTGGCAACTCTGCTCATGTATTTCAAATAATGTAGAAACTTTAGCAACACAGCGACTAAAATCGCTACATGATATTACACACAGCAAATTTGGTCGCAGCGTCTAGCAACTAAAGTAGACCGGTCGGCTACTAAATTCGCAGTCGCCGAGCGACTTTGGTAGCAGCGTCTAGCGACTAAAGTCGCTCAATGTAATCGCCCCTACACCCCTAATAAAAATTAAACAGTTTCAATTTCTTATAAACTGGAAATTCTTTTTCGACAGCACTGGATGACAATATTTGTGCTAATTAAACACGATTGATAATTATACAACTGGCTCCATCTCACCAGAACAATCGTTTGTGGTTGATGCAAACAAGTCGAAAATCTTGCCGATTTAGATGCCCTAAACACAAGCCTAAATAAAAACACAACACGTACCTATAAATTAAATAAAAAAATGAATATTTTTTACCAAAATTAATGTTAAAGGTTATTTAGGACATTAATAGACACTGCATAGAATAATTAGAAAATTACCAACAGCAGACATAAATCGTTTAAAAAATCAACAAAAAATAATTTACATATGTAAGTATTTTACAATCAACTGCTTAATAATTAGTAAACAACCTTGTTTTTATAGGGTAATATTATTTCAGTTCCAACCAAAATCATTTTCTATCGTTTTAACAATTCAAACTTATCAAACTCCTAATTTAAGATAAAATCAAGAGGCTTTATATAATTTGAAATGTTTTCAAGCCAGCATTGTGAAATGGAACACTGGTCAATTCAAGCGACTTGAATTGAAGTAACTGGCATCCAAGCTTGTGTTCACATATAAGCAAGTCAATTAAGTCAAGTAAACAAATAAAATATCATCGTATGGCTAAGACTACACAATTTGGACGACTTCGCCTAATGGACTCCTCTCTCATATACCTATATGTAGAAAATTCGCAAACATTATAAATAAAGGTCATGTGTAGGTCATATCTCCTGTCCTTACAGGACACGATTGTCACGTCATTCTATTTATACATTCTAACTGTGTACAGTTACTCCCGAGAAAGACGACAAATGTATAGATTTGGTAGGATGGTAAGGAACTCCAATGGCCTACTTGAAGGACAGGCAATATTTTCCTCTCTTACAATCCGATATCGAACAGTCCATTATCGGGAAATCTGCGGTATTGCATGGGCTAAGTCGTATTGACTGTTTTTTCAATATCTAACATTAATCTATCTGTCATATTCATATTACTAGCTTTGACTCACTTGAACGGTAACAGTTCACACTTTTCAAGTTGACTTTCAAGTCAAGTAAAAAGTTGAAAGAAGCTCTACTTCACTTGAAACTTCAAACAAACTTGAACAAATTTTTCAACTTAAGTCGATAGAGCATTGGACTTTTAGCAAGTAAACTGTTTATGACTCAATAGTCAGTTTCATATTATCCTAGGTCCATTTCCCCGATAAGTCTCTTAAATAATACTTATGATGGATGGTAATAGTTTTAATAATTAAGTAAAATTTAGGTGCACCCTTGTCGACCAATTTCGAGTAATTTGAATAATCTGAATGAGGTTTAATGAATCACACGGTGTTGCATTATACTTTTTTTTTTAATTTACACCTTCGTGTTTACATGTTAAAACTGGTCTGAAGACCAACCATCAACTTGTCTCTGATATTTCTTAATGCTAACCACCCATCCACTAAATTTAGTCCACTGACGTCTTTTAGTTAGTTCTAGTGTTTACAATTAAATATTATCACCCGCGCAGGCAAACCCTACATAAGTTCAAATGATTTGGTTCTCTTTAATCTTTGGATCAGATGTTGATTGTCTAGCAGCTCAAGAATTTCTGCATTTTCATGCTTCTTTGCGAACCTTTTGATTTCTTCTCCAATTGTTGGAATGCCAAGGTCTCTGTGGATATCGACGTTTCCAACTTACCATGGTGCATTCACCATTTCACGCAGAACTTTGTTTTGAAATGTTTGTATTATCTTGATATTACTATCTCTTGCACATCCCCAGAGCTGTATTCTGTATAGCCACGTAAGTTTAAGGATCTGATTATAGATTAGAGTGACGGGACTCTTGAGATACCATCTCAGAAAACTGGGCAAAGCAGACAGTGAGAGATGTAGATTATGTGAATCGGACAATGAAACCTCCGAACACATATTATGCAAATGTGACGCCTTGGCCCACATAAGACTCGTTAGCCTAGGCAGTGTGACCCTATCACCTGCTGAAGTGGCAAAGAAGTCTCCCAGAGGGATAGTTAGCTTTGCTAAAAAGATATCTCTCCTGGGATATCAATAGATGAAGGCTTAAGAACAATAGATCAGCTATGGTCGCAGTTCAGGAAAGCTACATGGCCAAACGACTCCTATAATCTAAATCTAAATCTAAATCTAGATTAGAGTCTTGTTAAGCAATGATAGGCTGAAATGTCTTCCTATGAGCCATTTATATTGTTGGAATTTTATGTTGAGTTCCTCTTTTTTTCTTTACGTGCTCTTTCCAAATTCAGCTTGGTGTCCAGTGTCATACCTAGATATTTTGCTTTGTTTCTATAAGGAACTACCGTCCCATTTATGATTAGTGATGGAGGATTGTTCAACTTTTTATTGGTATAATTAATATGTAGGTACTGATTTTTCTTCATTCAATTTAATTCTCCATTTTTTTGTCCAATCGCAAATGGTGTTACTAGCTTTTTGTTGTAGTCAGTTGGAAATCGTTTCGTCCTGTCCTACTGTTATCATAGCTGTGTCATCAGCAAAAGTAGCTAATTTACCCTGTTCTAGGTTCGGTATGTCGCTGGTATATAGTACGTGCAAAACAGGCCCAAGAACACTACCCTGTGGAACTCTCGCTTGTATGCCTTTCAGGTCCGAATAGGCTTCCTCTTGTTTCACTCTGAACATTCTCTCAGTTATGTACGAGGTAAGGATTTTAACATACTGCCTAGGTAGCATTTTATTTAACTTGTGTAGCAATCCATCATGCCACACCTTGTCAAAAGCTTTTGCAACATTCAAGAAAAGCACGGAACAAACTTGTTTCTCCTCTAAGGCTCTTTCAATTACGTCTGTAATTCGATGAACTTGGTCTATTGTCGAATGCCTTTGTCTAAAACCAAACCAAACCAAACCAAAAATAATTAGTTTCAATCTCCTAAGGAGAAGTTGTTCAAATACTTTCGAAATTACTGGCAACAGTGAAATTGGTCTGTGCGATTCCACTTCATTAGGTGGCTTCCCTGGCTTGGGAATCATAATAATTTCGGCCAATTTCCAGCTAGCAGGAACGTATTTTAGTCTAAAAGCTGCATTATAGAGATATGTCAGCATGACTATCCCTTTTTTCGGTAGTTGATTCAATATTTGTCCGGTAATCAAGTCAAATCCTGGTGCCTTCTTGGAGCTCAAGTTCGTCTTTATCTCGTTTGCTACTTCATTAGGAGTGACCGGTGTAATTTCTTCTATTATAGTATTGCTGACATCCTCAAGAGTGTTATTGGTATTATGCATATCATTTGTTGTAAAGACTTCCGCTAGGTAGTCAGCAAACAAATCTGCTTTTTGTTTATTTTCTCTTGTCCAGTTTCCTTGACCTTTTCTTGTTGGAGGAACTGACGTGATAGGCCTTTTGATGCGTTTTGTGGCTTTCCACAATGAATAGTCAGTCTCTTCATCTGCTGTTAAGTTTATTAAGAATGATTCTATTGTTTCATCTTTCAATGTACGGATTTCATTAAACATAAGTGTAAATATAATTAATTTTATTCGGATAAGCACAGAAAAAAGCAAAAGTGTTATAGAATAAATTAGGGCAATTTTACAATAAATGACATTATTTTATGCAATTGATAACAAAATTATCATAAATTAATGCAAATGATAATTATGCTATTTCTATTGTATGTACACATTGAATGTTATTAAGTTTTTATCTTTTGGGTATTAAAAGCTACCAATTTTAAAGAAAAAGAACAAAATATAAGCATGATTTTTATTAATAATGAGTTGGTTTCCCTATTATTTATACACTCTCCTATCCATCGTGGCATCGTTTTCATCATATGTCCGATTTGTTCTTAAGTTATTGTGTCCCAAACAACCTGTAATTCGTGCTGTAGAGCTTGCAGTGTCTGTGGAAGCAGCAGTAAGTTCCTCAGTCTTTTCCCTATAATGTCCCAAATATGCTCAATGGACGAAAGCTCGGGAGATCGGGGTGACCGTGGCAATAGATTGACATTAACCTCTGCAAATCAATCCATAGAACGTCTTGAAACATAAGGATGGGCATTATATTGCTGGATTGAATATTTTTCGTTTCCATTCAGTTATATTATAGCCAATAGCCAACCATAGCCCTTATTTGCCAATTTTTGGAATATTTTGATTGTTTCGAATAACTTAAACTAATTACACGATAATATACGAGTGCATGTTGTTGTCACTTATAAAAATTCGAATATCTGACACAGATTATTATTCTAAAGATTCATATAAGAGAAGTTTTACAATAAGATTCTATCGAGATTGATTTTGCCTGATCAATGACCAGTAATTATGTTTAACACGTTGAACGCCATGTGTCTAACGGGGTCATTTCAAATGTAGAATTTAAATGATCATTGTGTACACCATGGACTTATAATACATGGATTCCGAATCTCTATACTAAAGAACGGTGAAGTTTCGTACACACCAAGTTTTAAGGACAGACAATAGCCGGAAGAAGTTGTCTCTTTCTAACACATGTTATTTAGTAGTACAATCTACCGAATTCTACCGAATTTTACCGATTGGTTGTCTATGGCAACACTAATTCACGATCAGTTAGAAAGAATAAGACTGCCCCGGCACAAGCTATCTGTCTCTAAAAGTGGTAGGCGTCACTCCCCCTGCCGCTATTCGGAGTCCATGTATTATAAGTTCATGGTTGCAACAGGTACTCTTTGAGAGGTACCTAGTTGTCTATGCTATCTGTCCCTAAAAGTGGTGGCTACACTCCCCGCTTCGCTATTCGGAGTCCATGGTGTACACGCACTATTCAAGGTATTAAAAACATTACTTCAATTCGAATAATTGAACAGGATTTGATTGCGTAGTATATTATGCAAATATTTTGTTGATATAAATCACTATTGCTATTATTATCAATTACGGGAGAATTCTTTGTGGAACATCTATTGAAAGTCTAACACTAGCTCTGCAAAATTGTTAAGCGCTACTTTTAATGACACCCTTCTCTAGCAAAATCCTCAAGATTCTGTAGTCCAAATGAATTCTAAGGCTGATCTGACAATGAAAGGTTTGTTTATTTGTAGCACAGTTATTTACGTCGAATTCATTCTATGAATAATTGAATCGTAAATTTATAAATAATTGATTCTCTAACAATGTAACAAATAAAAACAGTGTACAAATTGAATACAGTAGAAGACATGTAATAACATATTCAAGGACTTGTTTGTTTTCTAATTATTATTGTCATTTGATTAATTAATATTTCCGTAATACACTTGACCAGTAAAGTGGTCACAAAAACTATATTTTGATGATTTTTTTTTGAATTTGACTGACATTACATGGAGCAAAACTTATCTTTCTTTCTTATCTTCATATATTGATTTTGTTAATCATTAGCATTTGAGAAGAAGATGATTGTATTGTGTTTTGCACTGATTTATATGGAAATAATTGTTGACACATTAAGCCAAACATGTGTTGTTTGATAAACAAAAACAATAATCCAATCACATAGAATTTTTACAAAACGAACTTTGTCACTATAGGCTTGAATAAATAGCCAAGTTTTTGAAAGAGCAACATTAGTTTATTTATCGATTGTAGTCAGATTTTCAATTAAAAAGTACGTTTACAGAAAATCACTTTTCCTTTAGTGGTAATTCCAATGAGAAGTTCTCACTGCTGCATATTATAATTTCAATGAATAGAAGGGGTAAGTATTACATACCTAGTTAAAATGAATTTCGAGTGGTCCTAAAGACTGTCATTAAAACTAAGACTAATTGATCGTATCCCTAGCTTAAGCCTACACTAGAGATTCTTAGATTGATACATGAAAATTCTTTATTTTCAGCACAATGGCGCCTAATCCTTTGGAAAAATCATCATGGTATGAAAATGAGCCTTCTTTTACTGAACCAATACAGATCATACCAGGCCCAGGATACCAATTTCGTACAACAACTACAACATCATACAGAAAACAACCCACTAGTGTAGACACATATAAAACTGAAATTGTATGGAGAAATGTTTTCATTTTTATATATTTACATATAGCTACATTGATTGGCCTCTATCATACCTTTGTAACATGCTCATGGAAGACATATTTCTTTGGTGAGTTAAGATGTGTTAACTGAAAAATTATTGTTAATAAGTTTGTTATAATAATTCTATGTAAATTATTTTATATTTAATAGAACTTTTTTTGGAATAATTGTAATTATTTTTAGCTCACTTTCTGGGTTACATCATTTCACAAGGAATTACAGCAGGTGCACATCGATTATGGTCACATAAAGCATATAAAGCTAAATTACCATTAAGAATAATTTTATGCATTTTACAAACAATGGCATTACAAAATAATATTTATGAATGGTCACGAGATCATCGTGTTCATCATAAATTCACCGACACTAATGCTGATCCACATAATGTTAATAGAGGATTTTTCTTTTCACACATGGGTTGGTTGTTGTGTAAAAAACATAAGGATGTTATTACCAAAGGAAAAACAATAGATATGAGTGATTTAGAAGAGGATTCTGTAGTTATGTTTCAAAAGAAGTAAGTTGTTTAGTTTATTTCTCATATTTTCTTATGGGTTTCGAAAAATTTTGTTTTCAAAAAGCTTTGAGCATTTACAGAATTGATCACTTGGGGCAGACGATCATGTGCATAGCTGTTGTATGAAAAAACTACAGTATGTTATAGCATTTAGCCTCTTCTTTCTATTTAGATATACTAATTTTAGACGGATTCTGTATAATCAGCGTATACCAATTCATTCAATTTTATATATTAATGTTTATTTTTAATAGTTATTTCGTATTGTTAAAAAAAATCCATATCAAAACTTTCGTATTCTGTATATCTATATAGCCTTTTAAAATATGATCCTCAAAATATGACACCAACAATTCTAGTTTTAACCTTTATGCCCTTCTTCAGGATATTTTTTTCCACCGCAAAATAATATTTTTTGATTATTTTTAGATATTACTTAATTCTTGCTCCTTTGTTTGCTTTTGTAATTCCTGTACTAATTCCATGGTATTTTTGGAATGAAAATCTATGGATCAGTTGGTATACATGTGGTGTTTATCGTTACGTATTCCAATTACATGCAACATGGCTAGTCAATAGTGCAGCACATATGTTTGGTACCAGACCATATGATAAGTAAGTAAAAAACCAATCATTTATATTGTCCAAGAGAATCCATGTATTTGTCTCTCTATTATGAACTTTGTTTTTGAAGTTAGTTGTAAACAGTTTATAGAAATAGCAAACGTGATGTTTTTGCAAAAGAATTTTTCAATAAAAAAATTAACAACCATTTTTGCAAAAATTTTCTTTAAACATGAATGGATCTTATTTTAGAAATATTAAAGCTGTTGACTCCAGGCTAGTGTGTATTGCTGCAATTGGTGAGGGCTGGCATAATTATCATCATACATTCCCATGGGATTATAAGGCTGCTGAATTAGGACCACATATGTTAAATATTACTACAGCTGTCATTGATTTATTTGCCAAACTTGGATGGGCTTATGATTTAAAAACAACTTCTACAGATATGATTATGAAACGTGTCAAACGTACTGGAGATGGTACATGGAATTTTCAGTATTGTGATAATGCAGATGACTCAGGAATTGATTTTAATAATAATCATGGTCATGTCTGGGGATGGGATGATCCAGATATGAAAACATATGATAAGAAATTTGTAGAAATTCATTAAAAAGCTTGAATAGAATATTTTGTTTATTTCTTGTTTTGTTTGTTTTGGTTAAGTGCACAATTAAATTTGCTGAATAATAAATAATAATCAATTGATTGGTTATTTATTTTCCAGTTAAACAGTTATGACAATTTTGATTTGTATTCACAACTTTACCAAGAGGTGTTGATACTTTCTTACAATTAACCTAATATCGAAGTAACTTAAAATATTTTTTTATTCAACGTAGTCCCCTTAAATTAATACACTTATTACAATCTTACAGCGCTTTTAGCCCTTTCAAAACAAAAATGTTTCTTTTTGTTCAGCAAACCAGCTTTCCACAGCTTCTATTACTTCTTCATTGCACAAAAATTCATATTCTTTTAGACATTTTTTTCAATTGAATAGAGCGGATGTTACAGTAATTCGAACACTAGATCTCGTATTGAATTCATGGCGATATGCCATTCGCTTACATGTCAGGTCTTTTTTGAGATCGTCATGTTTCTTGAAGTAAAATTTCACAGTAACATTTCTAATGACTCAATATTTGTTGCCATTATAGCACGATTTTGTTATGTTCAAGTGAACAGGATAACTAAAAATCAATAGTCCCTCGAAATTTTTAAATGTATTCACTACACCTTCAGTAGTTTTTTAAAAAACATACAGTTTGATACTTTATCCAATTATACTTACAAAACTCTGCAAATTCATTGTTCTTTTTTTCTTTTCCTAACTATTAGGGACATTTGACTAGTTCCAAAATATTATTATTCTTGCCGATGACCTCACAAGAACAGGTGCTATGCCTCTACTCATAGATCCGGAGCCATTCTATGGACTAGCCAAAACCCACCGAAGGGCGTTGGAGTGGAGCACGAAAATGTTCCACTGAATAGACTGTCCAGGAATGCGACAGGCAAAGACTATTTACCTAAGACTGCTAGGAAGTTTCTCGACCTAAGTAGGAACAAACTAAGACTGGTAATTGGGCACTATCCTATAGTGGGATACCATCTCAAAGACTGGGTAAAGCAGACAGTGAGATTATGTGAATTCGACAATGAAGCCTCTAAACACAATGTGTCGCCCAAGCTTGTACACGACTCATCCACTTAAAAAGTGTGCTAAACAAAGGAAGAGACATTCCAGCAGCTTTCCTGGAATATCAATAGATGGATGGTTAAGAACAATAGATCAGCTGTGGTCTCAGTTCAAAAAGGTTGCATGTACATCAAAGTAAATTCTAACAAACATAACAAAGACAACAAACATTTACTATATGTTTTTTCTTCTGTTTTTCTATACACACAAAGATAAAAATAATATTTTTATGAATAGAAGTGGCAGGGACTATCGTACAAGCGTTGGGCGTGTTGTTAATAGTCAAAATTTGATTTATAAAATTGAATAATATAACAAAGATTAAAAGTCATCAGTGAAAAATGTGTCATGAATAAACATGCAGAAATAATGAATAATATATAAGAAAAATAACAATAGTTTAATTCATAAAGCTTTTCAATAAATTATTAATAAGACTATAGGTAGCAAAAAATTCGCAAAGAAATATTTGCATTCATTTGCACAGTACACCACTAAGATGCAAGAATGCATAAATCTCAAAAGATTACTTCTATTTAGATAATCTTCGCTGCCCTAAGCCGGTGGTAATCTGTAAACTGAAAAAGAACAATTAGTTCTGTGATATATGGACAATTGGTACCTGTGAAGTTGGATGTTTCTGACAAATCATGGTGCATTGAAATCCGGCCTAAGAAGCTTATTTTCAAGAACTTAAAATCGTTGAATAGAAGACTTTGGAATTTGTTTTTGATTAAAAGCTTGCTACGGAGATAAGTCGAACGCATTGGAAATATCTAGAAACAGGTGCTGTAGTGGTAATATAGCATACCTGAATTGATTATTGTTAATTAGGAAGTCTTGGATAGTCTTAATTAATCTAAATTAGTATGTAGATGGGTTTAAACAATAAAGGTTTATAAATATAAAAGTATATCTTTAACAACTTTTCTTATATTTTTTAGGGTTTTATATTTCATATAGTGCGAAATTATAACCAAAGCACAATTATTCGCCATGTAACAAACTAAATAATCATAAAACACGTCTACACGGGACATACATTCCTTTGATGTTTATTCATTTACCGCTCTCGCATGGAACAGATTGCAAGCGTTAACTGCGTTGCTCGGACACGTGGGCAGGTCTCAAAATTGCTGACTTGCGCAGCTACCTACACGAGACATCTGATACAGCTAGCTAAATGGGTCCGTGTGGAGACGTGCCTTAAGAAACAAAAATCGATCTGTTTCGAGATTTTCTATAAAATTTGTGTATACTCAAGTTACAGAATTTATTACACAATGTATAACATAAAGTTAAAATTCAGATAAATTTATAAAGAATTTGAGTCATAATTATTAGAAATTACAGAAAACATGATTTTAGTTCTCCGGCTTGCGGTTTGTATATAAATTTACAAATTCCATTGCTTAATTATAGAGTGAAAAATTGTTATAACTATGGTCACCTAAAGTGCGTTTGCTATTAAATCTTTGAATTACCAAAGAATTTCACGTCGTTTTGATCATATTTGGAAACAATTCACCAAAACTGAACAATAACAAACAATTAAATTGAAGTAGGAAAATCGTTAGAAAGATAGGAAAGTATGTTTTTACTTTGGCATACATAATATATTTCTGTAATTCTGATAGTATCAATGTTTTGTTAGCTTCATCAACACATCATTATTTGTTCATCAATAGAAAATTTAATTCATCTTTATTTACAAATAGTTATTTGGGGTCTTAATCAGACAGTAAGTAACTTTCACTCTTATCTGTCCTAATTTAATCATTAGTTTTTCAAATTATGTCTTTGCAAATAAAAAATGGGCATATTTTGTTGACCTATTAT
>JAZBGY010001925.1:0-15253 GCA_037414755.1 Lydus trimaculatus
TCTCAAATAAATAAAGCCCCCCCGTTTTTTTTTTCTGTTTTCTACTCCTCTATTCCTCTTTAAGCCTTGTGATGGAGGCGGTGTCGATCGGTCCACCAGCCCTAAAGGTAACGCCTTATATATGCCGACCATATAATACGAAATTTGTTCAACGGTGGTGGCAACGGTCGGTGGTACATACACACATATACACACACATAAAGCAATAACTGGTGGTAGGTAGCAATAGGAACAAGTCTGCGCAAATGACAACGACGACAATAGTCGTTGTCGTCGTCGTTTACTACACGTCGCCACCTCTTCTCTCACCTGGGATTGATTTTTATAATTCTCCATGCTCAAATTACGTAATTATGTGCTTAAAAGAGAACGTTAGAGAGTAGATGAGAGAGGAGAGTTGTTGTCACCATCATCACCATCATCATCAACAACATTCAAGGAATAGTAAGTTGAAATTCAAGTGGAAATACTGGCAAAAGGTGGAATACTTCTCCCCACTCCCATGAGTCTCCACAGCAATCTTGATAATGTTATTTATATGCACTTTTAAACTTTTATTAGTATTTCAACAATACACATATACAGGGTGTATCTCCACAAATCCTTCATCTATGCATTAGAAACTAGAAAGTCAAAGTTGAACCATTTTCAATAGGAGAGCTCAAATTACAATAAAAATAGAGAGGTCAGTGGCACGACACGATTATGTTTATACGAAAAGAATCTAATCTCAAATGTGTGATAAACAACATGCCACTGGTTTTCTACTAATTTGTTAGATCTTCCAATTTTGTAAAACAGCCACAAAGGTTCTTTTATGGCAAACTTAAAGTTTGCCCTCAAAATCTTTACTAGGGGATGATATATGGGGATTAATTTCTAAGTTTATTCACGATTCATTAATGAAGAAATGACAAGAATCCACCACAACCTTTTGGTGGATTCCGGTGACATTTCATAAAAAAAAAAAACATACTTCCAATGACATTTCATTTGATCAATTCTTTTGGCATTCTTCACAAATCCAACGATCTATAACAGTATATATATAGATAGAGGGTTGAATTTGGATAAATAACCCTATCATTAACAACTAAATTATACAATAAAACAGGGAAAAACATGGAAAAATGTCCAGAAATCCAATAGTGAATGAGATTTAGAAGAGAAGACCCAGTAGTGAGAGAATGAGAGAATAGGGGTGGTTGGTTGTTTTAGTGGTAGGTATTTATTTATTTTCGTTCTTAATCTCGCCGATTCCACGTGATATATCGCATTCCCGGTTTTATCTCTTAATTAAATATGTTCGGGTACGACGTGGATTGATAACACACAAATCCTGGATTGTTGCCGAAAGTTGATGACTTCTACTTTTTTATAACACCCCCGCCACCGCCTACCCCTTGTGATTATATACGACTTTTTTTTATTAGAAAGTTTTATTAATTTTCTTAATATATCCTATAACAAGGTATAATAAATAGTGTAACATATCATATATAGATATAATAAAATAAAATAAGGGTAGTAGTAGTAGTAAAGGTAGGGAGATGCGCGGGGTGATGGTTAAAGATAATTGGGGAGACAATATTAGCTACCATTGATTCTGAACACGCGATCAGGGTGTGCCGTGAATAAATGACATCAACCCTGTAATGACTTTATGAAAATTAATCATCTAAACCACCCCCTATACCACCCCCTCGCGCTTCTATACGTTAATAATCCATAATGCCTATTAGGTATATATGATTACGATTATAATGATTATGCATTTGTTTTCTCTACTTCATCTTTAGATTAACCCCTTACTACCCCTATTTTTTTATGGTAGTGGTGGTGGTGAATGTCCGTTCGCGCGACGAATTATAAAGGCGATAAATTTTTGAACCGTTTCCGAATTGTATAATAATAGAGCTTAAATCGAGTCACCGGAACGCGAGTATAAAACAATAGCCACCCCTTAATACAATTCTTCCACAACTACCCTCTATATACATCCATATATACAGATATAGACTAAATAATAATAATAATAATAATAATACCGAAAAAAAAATTCTCAACATTACACCATTTCAAGTAACAATTGAAAGAACTGTAGAAAAACAATAGCCACGATTTGCATCTCACCCTCGTATGATTTGAAACAATTGAATCGTTGCCTTTACATCCCCTGGCCGGATCTTTCAGTTCCCTCACTTATTATTTTTTGGTCAAAGACTATCGTTATTATTGGCTTATTCTAATGGACATTGTCGTCTAATTTTTATCCTACCCCTCTATATCTCATTAAATCTTCCCTTATTCCCTCCAAACAAAAAAAAATGGGTAATTATCATGATAATAATATAAAGAGGGTTGTTAAAACAGTCAACTAGATTTTAATAGTACATATAACTAAAACAAGTCGTAATTTTTTCTCACTTTTTAATTTCTTACGGATAAGAGAGTATGGGGTGGTGGTGGTGGGTTTTTTTGATGTAAAGGGGTGGTGGTAAATACTAGGCACTGTCGTTAAATTAATCATTCGATTTTAATTTAACTCTCCGAGACTATTACTAGAGTAATTTACACGTAGTTAACTATAAAGAGAAAAACGTTCTTCTTCCGACTCTTGTGAAATGAGCAAGCAAAACGGCAATTTTTTTTTCGCTCGTTTTACTTCTTTCGTCATTCTTTTTAAACATTTTTTTTCTCTATTCTCTTCTGTCGTCGTCGCCGTTGTCGTTTCATCCGACTTCGGCAATTAAATATCTAATTAAAATCATCCACTATCTTTACGGTGATAGAATAAATGGGTTAGTGAAAGGCGGATTGAGTATAATATAGTAAAAAGGGGTGAGAAATGGTTAGAAGAAAATTAAAAGAAAAGAATTTCATAAGGAAGCGCGTATCTTATTCAGAATAGATCTACAGATAAGGCTATTTTAGTGAAATCGTTGGAGAAATTTGATTTACATTATCACTATCTAAAGGAATTACTCCATTTTTTTTTGGGCAAGTCTTGGTGTGTTGTAGATAAACTTTCTAAGCTTGCCAAAACATCTCTTGATCATCTTCTCTAACTGAAGATTGTAATCAAGGTATGCTAAAGGGTTGGTCCCCCAAAATTAGCATGTAAATCCACACTATTACTACTAACTTGTAACCACCCCAACCCAGTTCTTTTCTATTTTAAGTCGCAAAACGTATCGTTTAGCGATTGATGATGATGGAAGAAGTAATGGTACTTTTGTATATACATACACACACACACACAATCTGGATGTGTTTGTATTTATAGGGGTAGGTACATGAAAACCACCACTATGTATTGATGTTAACTGTGTAACATAACTGGGCTAGTTTTCTAATTTTAATATAAAATGATGTTGTGTAATTTAGACATTTGAGGATTTGTGATGCTGGTTTTTTTTTGCTTTCCAGTAAGGGGATGGGGTAAATCTCAATGGAACCATTGTTTGAAAGTAATTATAAGCCTCTATACTGTTTTTTTCACGTTTTTCTTTCATTTGTTGATCATTTACTACTATTTACAGCCTTCTAGAGAGTAGTATGGATAATCTATTATATAAGCATGCTTGATTAGTATTATAGCCTGAACATACATGTAAGTTAGAAGAAAATTAAAAGAAAAAAAATTCATAAGGAAGCGCATATTTTATTCAGAATAGATTTACAGATAAGACTATTTTAGAGAAATCTTTAAGCAAATTTGATTTACATTATCACTATCTAGAGGAAGTACTTCGTTTTTTTGGCAAAAGTCTTGGTGTATTGTAGATAAACTTTCTAAGCTTGCCAAAACATCTCTTGATGATCTTCTCTAACTGGGGATTGTAATCAAGGTATGCTAAAGAGTTAGCACCCCAAAATGAGCAAGTAAATCCACACTATCATTATTTACAGAACGGGACACTACACTTTTTCTAAAACGCCTCATTTGCAGCAGAGGGTCTAGTGTAATAAAGTTTATACGTTTGACATAATATTCCTTGATGATTTTCTCAGCTAGTCAATCTAAATACATAATTAAGGTAGATCTACACTACTCATAGTGAAAGATTGAGATATAGACTTTTTCAAGACCATCCTTCCAAAGGAAATCTGAACAGATCCATCATATTGGACAAATTCTAATGGAGGTAGTAGACTTGTTAGAGTATTTATGACTATTAACTACTCTGTGTTTTCCAAATTTCGCCCCAAAATATTTCTCTTCATTCCTGTTCCATTGTGATCAGAGCTCTCCAAGCATTACGATTTTTGACTAGTTATGTGTTAAAAACTTTATTTACAGGATATAAATAAGGGATTTATTCATCACTATCTAGAGGAAGTACGTCATTTTTTTTTTGGCAAAACTCTTGGTGTATTGTAGATAAACTTTCTAAGCTTGCCAAAACATCTCTTGATGATCTTCTCTAGTTGGAGATTGTAATCAAGGTATGCTAAAACGTTAGCAACCTAGAATCAGTACATAAATCCACACTATCACTATTTACAGAAAGCTGCACTACACTTTTTCTAAAATGCCTCATTCGCAGCAGAGGGTCTAATGTAATAAAGCTGATACGTTTGACAGAATATTCCTTAATGATTTTCTCTAGCTAGACTAAAACCATAATTAAGATAGGAGTCAATCTCCAAATCTACACTACTCATAGTGAAAGATTGAGATATAGACTTTTTAAAGACCATCCTCTTACAACGGGAAGCTGAAGAGATCCATGATATTGGATAAATTCTAATAAAAGTAGTAGACTATCTACTACTCTCAATGTTTTCCAAATCTGAACCCCTGCTAAAGATTTCTCTTCATTCCTATTTCCATTGTGATCAGAGCTGTTCTTCAAGCACTACGATTTTTGACTAGTTATGTGTTAAAGACTTTATTTACAGGATAAACATCCCTTATTCAACAGATAGAAACATAAATATTCTCTTTATTCGTTTGTCGTCAAATTTTAAATTCAAAACGCTCTATTTTCAGTCTATTTTTTTTTCTCTCCTTTTGCTCTCTCTGTGGGTGGGTTGGTTGGTTCTCGTTTCGTAGCGATTTGACTTGTTTTACTATACATATATATATATTCTCAACACCTTAGGTGTTTCTGAATTGACATTATTTTGCAATAAATTACATAGAATTGCACCCTTGACGAGTGTATATATATACGAAAAATATTAGAAACGAAACGAAATAGTAGTCAAGTAGAGAAATACACATATACAGTTTATATACGAGAGTGAATTCTCTCTCACAAACAACCAACCCCCTATTTTCTAAATACATACGATGAAGGAAGTTTTGCATCTGAAAGGTGACAAATACAACATTTAAGCGTTATATTGTTCAGAATTGGGTTTATTTCTTTCTTTCCATTCTTTCTACAATTGTTCAAATGTGAATATTTGAAGAATTTCGTGTTTTTTTTTTGGCGTTGACTTCTACTCCTTTTCCATATGTAAGTAAGTAGAATAAATCAACAGGAAAAAAAGAAAATTTTTTGCATTTAGAAAGCATCAAGTGAAAGTTTTCTTTTTTTCCCTATTCTTCCCGCCTTTGTTTGAGTTTTTGATTTAATGACTCAACAAGACAATATCATCATCGTCTTCTATTAATTCTTGTAAGAAAATTTGAATTTGAATGTTATGATGGGCGGTATAATGCCGGAAGAATGTAGTTCTTGTCCTAACGACGTGTCGACGTTAATTCATGTTTCCTTTAACTAAACATTGAGAGAAACCAAGATAGAGAGAGAGAGAGAATTGCCTGTAGCCAGTATAACAACCAACCAACATAGAATCCTTTCTTTCACTTCTAAATTTTTTTCTACCATCCTCTCAGCTTTTGTTATTTCATTTTATGATAAAGTTTGAAGGACTAATAAGTGTCCTTTTCTCTTGTGACTTCCCACTGTCAGCCACTACTATTACAGGATAATAATCGTTGACAGGTTCCTGTGTGACTTCTACATAGAGATGATCTCTTACTGTTTTGGCTTTTATAAATTTGAATAAACGGATGCTCGATTCCTTCACCACTACCACCACCACCACCACCACCATCATCATCATGAAGAGAAAGAGATGGTCCTAATATACACCACCAACATTGCTTGTATTATGATTATAATTTACGTTCACCAACTTTGTAGACAAGCAAACGGCACGGTGGTATTTTATTGCTCACCGTCGTTTCCATTGTTATTGTATTTATTGTAGGGTGGGCGGTGTAGACGAGTACAAATGTTAAAATTGTCTATGCAGCTATAGATGTGTATATGTGTGTGTAGATATTCCAAAAGTGGTGGTTGTAATTGTAATACTAAAGGGGTGGCCGTAGTGGGAGGACTATAACATATATCCAACTCCTATCCTTCCACTTTTATTTTAAATCATCCAGGATTCTCTCTTTCTCTGGCTTGCTTGTCTGCGCCTGGTTGTGTAAGGTATACTTCTTCATTCTATGAATCTTTCCAACAAGACACCAGGAAATAATTATTAGTTATATGAGTTTTGAGATACTTATCCGGCAAGACTTTATATTTAATGTCTCAAGTTTGTTGAAAAGCTCTTAAAACTAAGATTATATTATTGTGTTTAAGATGATTTTCAACTTTACGCTTGACTTTTAAATAGGGGGCCGAGGAGAAATATCACACGAAAATTGGGTGGAACTATGCAAATAACGTCACAATACTACCAATCTGTCACTAATCAAGGTCATTTAAATCTATGACAAGTACCAAGAAAAATGGCGCGCGCGCGCGCGCTAGAGAGAGATGGAATGCTACTGCAATTATTTAAGGACGTTTTTCAATCAAGTACCTACCAGCATAACTCTCCACCAACTGACCAACAAGAAAACAACCCTTTAATCTATAGAATTATAAACGATTAATAACACCCTGCTTGTTTAGTTGCTTTGAGAATTTCACTCTTTGAAAATTTTAATTATACAACCCTTTACTTTTAAAAAATTTTTTCATACTTTTTCAACCACCATAATCTATATCATTAAAGACATTTTTTTGTAGTTTCTTACCACCACCACCACCACTAGCACTACTAAACAACCCTTTATAGAGAGAAATAAAGAAATAAACTACCCGTACCCGTATGATTTTTTTTTTTTTCTAGTATTTAATTACAATTTAAAAATCCTTACAAACCCTTAAAATCAACCCCCAAACAAGCATTAAAAGAAACTTACAACATGGTAGAAATACTGAAAGAAAATTAGAAAAAAAACTAAATAGAAAGCGAATAAAACAAGAATACCCAATGGGGTGGTTTAAACGGGGGGGTGGATTTTATTTCGTGTCACTTGAATTTTATGTTAAGATTGGTCAACGGCGGCTAATAACAACTGAAATTCGAGTTGTTAAACAATAAAATCCGTACATACCTGGAGACTAATAATAATAATAATAATAATAAAATTTCACACACACACACCCCTAACTGATTAAAGGGATGGTATTTGTAATTATCGTAGATTTACCGAAATTACTACAACAAACCAAAGAAAAACCATCCCCTAAGGTGTACTCTATACTTGGATCCAATAAGAATCAAGTGTGCCTTGGAAACAAAAAATAATTGAGGTTATGTTGTCGCACAATAATAAATTGCAATTTTAGCAAATAATTTGCAGTAAATATCGATAAAATGGCACAAATTAGCGAGATTTTGATCGAAATTATCGATTTACAGTCACAAATTATTAAAATAATTGCGAAAAAGCGTAAAATAAAATTTGAGGTTATGTTCGATTTTTTTTTAATAAAACCACAATTACCACATCATACCTATATAAAATCGTAATTTCGGGTTGATTATTGTTGAAATATCCACTTACCTGATAGGTAATATTGTCGCCATCTCGACTTTTTGCCACTTTAATATTTAAGGTTAGGACACAATTATCAGTTGTATCCCACGCATATAACACATTATCTTTTATTGTTAATAGATTTGTTGTTTTATTTGAATCATTAGGTAGATGTTCACGTAGATTTTTAATTATTTTTAATTCATTTAAACATAAATAATCGGTACAATCCATAGTTGGCGTTGACTGAGCGGTAAAAAAAACAAATGAATGATAAACACAACAACAATTCTAGGGGAATTCGTATTACCAATATAACAATAATAAAAATCCAATCAAAATTGCGGTAATTTCAAAAAAACTACCCTTAATAATCGTTTTTTTGATGTTATCTTCTATTGTGGTGGATTCTATATATATATTTTTTTAGTGGGGTTGTTGGTTATTGGTATTTTCGCATATTTATGAAGCCTATACGTTTACAAATTGAATAATATCGACAAAACTTACCCCCGGTAGCTTTCTTTTCTTCTCCATCCCTTTTATACACACATACATACATATATATTTATAATACACGAGACGATATCTATTCTTCGATAACTTCTATTTAAATATTAAACATCTAAATTGGAACGTCCCCCTTGAGTTTTTCTCGAATATTTCGTGTTTTTTCTGGTGTATTATAACATCGAGATATTGTTGAATTTTTCAATTTTTCCTCCCTGGGGTAGAAAATATTGTTTAATTAATTTAATTTTTTGTATAAACACATTATTATATATATATAGTAGGTATATAGTTTGACGAAGGGTAAGATAAATAAAAGGGGTGTATGGTTAGTAGTGATATTAAAATCGATCAAATATCATTAAGTAGAGGTGGTGAAAGTGAAATTTTAATGATAAATGATTGTATTAAGAATATGAATAATCATGTTTTAATGTGTTGACATACGCCTTAAATCAACCCTTTATTAACCCTCTAAATAATTTTTTTTTTGGAGGAAAATTAACGGATAAATAAACAATTATATAGATACACTGATAATAATAAGGGTTGTGTGTAATAGAATCAATTTGTAGATTTATTAAAGAATTCAACCATTCATCATCATTCTACAAATATTTGCTATAAGAAAACGAACCGGTTTCGGTCTTTATTTCTTGATCGTTTTGATTCTATTCAGTCAATTCCCAATCCGATTTGTCGAACTATCGAGTTGTGTGTGTATACAGGAAATAAAAAATCAGACGCCACCGTTACTACCACCACCGACGTCGCTGCCGCCGCCGCCGCCGTCTATTCTTCGTTTGTTTTAATACAAACCTATATCACCGAAAGATTGTACACACACACACAATTGATGCGATTTGGAAACCGTGAAGGGATTTCTGGTTGAATTCATTTTGTATAGATGGCTGAATCCTCAATCTATCCATCTTTGTTTATCTTTGAATTATTTCAATTTTTGGATTATTTAAAAAAAACGAATTAAGGGTGGTAGTGATTTCTTTTCTATCTATCTCGATCTCTCTCTCTCTCTCTCTCTCTTTGTAGATGAAATAAAGACTTACAATCAACCCTCAAGTGGTTTATATATTTATAAAAAGACATATATCTCTATTGGTTTCCTATTCACTCTATTTACTCTTCTCTCTTTTACTCTACTAGCATACAAATGCAATCCATAGAGTTGGTTCGTTTATTTTGCAATACCTATATGCAGCAACCTACTCTATTCACAACCAGTAATGGTGTTATTAATAATTGACAGTCTCATTTTAGTTCAAAACTGACTTGTAACCACCCTTGGCATCCACCCCCCAACCCAGTTCTTTTCTATTTTAAGTCGCAAAAACGTATCGTTTAGCGATTGATGATGATGATGATGATGGAAAAAGAAATGGTGCTTTTGTATATATACATACAGAATCTGGATGTGTTTGTATTTATAGGGGTAGGTACATGAAAACCACCACTATGTATTGATGTTAACTGTGTAACATAACTGGGCTAGTTTTCTAATTTTAATATAAAATGATGTTGTGTAATTTAGACATTTGAGGATTTGTGATGGTGTTTTTCTTTTTTTTTTTTTGGATAAGGGGATGGGGTAAATCTCAATGGAACCATTGTTTGAAAGTAATTATAAGCCTCTATACTGTTTTTTTCACGTTTTTCTTTCATTTGTTGATCATTTACTACTATTTACAGCCTTCTAGAGAGAAGTATGGATAATCTATAAGCATGCTTGATTAGTATTGTAGCCTGGAAAAACATGTAAGTTAGATGCGTTTTGAAAATAAAGAATAGCGGCAGTATTTTGATATTGACCTTATGTCTATTAGCATTTTTGGATGAACTGGGGAATATAATTGAGTGTTCCACGAAGCATTGTAACACTCCTCAGTTGAGTTACTCAACTGTTTATCCACTAGAGTATAGCATTAGAACTTGTAATATGAACAAATGGACAGTGACAGCCACACGACTAGCCTTTTTGCAGAATCTGGGGAATATAATTGAGTGTTTCAGAAAGCATTACTCCTCAGTTGCGCTCCTCAATTGCTTTTCCGCTAGAATACAGCATTGAATTTTGTAATGTGAATGAACTGTCGGTGGCAATGTTTTGACACTACCCACACTACCATTTTTTTTTGGACAATCTGAGGAATCTAATTGAGTGCTTTACGAATCACTACAGCGCTTTTCGGATGCGGTCCTCAATTGCTCATGCGTTAGAGTATTGCATCAAGTCTTGTCAACGATTTGGAAAATAATCGGCAATGGCAGCGTTTTGACATTATCTAGTACTCTTTTTGGAGCAACTGGGGAATCTAATTGAATGTTCCACGAAGCATTACAACACTCCTCAGTTGCGTTCCTTAACTACTTATCCGTTAGAGTGTAGCCTCAAGTCCTGTAATGTGGATGAATTTGAAAATAACGGGCAGTGGCAGCGTTTTATCCCATACTGATATCTTTTTTAGAGCATCCACGGAGCATTACAGCACTCCTCAGTTACTCTCCTCAATTCCATATCCTTTAGCGTACACCATTAAATCTTGTAATGGAAATGATCCTCATCTGTGCAAAAACAACATTACTACCATGATGGTAGTTTTCTCCAGCATATTTAGGGAGGCAAAAGGATTTTTGATAATTCTCAGAACAAAAACTGGAACTGGAAAAGCAAACTTTTGGGTGTTTCTCAGGCCAAAATACAGAAGAAGCTCCTCAACCAAGATTGCCTGGCAAGATTTATTGTGAACATTTGCATTACCCCTGTTAGTACTTATAGTCTTGATAATTACCAATGATGATCAGCATTATAACACTATGCTGTTTCAAAACTTGAAATTAACAATATTGACAAACAGATAACGTTTAAAGGGTTGGCATATTAATCCTATTATAATCACCGCCCCCTTTCAGATAATTCTTATATTATACAAACCACCCCCACCCACCCCTTTTTGTAAGATACAAGAGAAAGTAGAGATTCTAGAGTGAACGTAATATTTCGTATGTCGAAAGTAAAGGGTTCCTTAGGGAACTTAACCAAGAAACACACTACTCAAACGTTATACAATCCATTGGATAAGAAACATTACATTACTGATCTGTAAAGGAGATATACTCACATTATTTTATATATCCTCTATCTATCTATCTCTATCTCACTTACACTAAGGGTTGTATCCTATACACATTGAATTAATCGTGTAAGAACGTCCGTTACGTTTTGCAAACATTTGGATATAGAGAGAAGTCTAAAGAAAATTTGCATCCTAATGATTGTGATGTAATTATATATAAAATGGCACCACCCTCTCAAATACAACAACCCTTATACCTATATATATATATATATACACATAGATATAGATAGGGTTGAAATGTTTTCTTATATAACAAGACTTTACCTATCTGTTTCTTTAACTTTCCCTCTATTTCTATTACGTGCTTGTCTTTACGATTTTCTAATTATTGTTCAGAATATTTAAGAAAATATCCAACGAGAACAAGGTGTCCCTGTTCAGATAGAAGGGTTGTTATGTGTATTATCGGTTTAAATACGAAATTTCAATGTAAATAGAATGTTGTGCTGTCTTTGCAGAATGTTAATTCGCTTCAATTTTCTTAATATTCCCCATCACCACCACCATCACCACCACCCTTAATCATCAACCCTTACATTGAACTAATACATGGAATATATAAAAATAAATGATATTCCTATGAAATATAGTCGATGATGTGTTCTCTAGAGCGTAACGAGATGTTTCTATTCATATCCAGGACAATTCATGGGAACGTGATGTGTAAGGAAAAACTTTTGACATAACGGTTATATGTTTGTTTTCTGGATCTGGATCTGTATCTGGATGTATATATATATATGAACATATTTTGTATGTTTTTGTGTTTAGGAAAATAATAGAAATATGCCTTCACATGTCATTCAGATTTAAAACTCAGCCACACCAACAACAACAATCCCCCAAACGGGGCCTTGGACACATCTCCAATGTTTGGTTGATATATACAAAGTTTTCCAGTTGAATATGCCAAAAATTCGACGAAAAAAAAAACAATAAAATAAATACAAGACAATATAGAGATTCATACGCAAAGCGACACCGGGGTTGGGGTGGAAGAAGAGGAGCAGCAGGTGGGGCCCAAATAATTAAATTTCGTTTTTAATGAATTAAATAAAAATGAAACTATTTCGAGCGTAATGTTGTAAATCAAGTTGTCTGCATAATAAGGGTGGACATTCAACATCTATCTCTTTCTACACATTAATAATAATAATAATAAGAACAATAATAAAAAATCCGTGATCACGAATATAATGAACAACAAAATGAAAATCGCCGCATTACTCTAATTCTAATTAATAAAATCCTTAATAAAGTATTCATGAATTAGGGATGGTCGTCAAAAAAAAAAACGAAAAAAAAAAATAGAAAATCATCCCTATTTTTTCCAACCCCTAAGCTAAGCCTAATCTAGCGATTAAATCTACAATAGTTGTGGAAAGTTTTATGATTGAACAATACTGGAATAATCCATAAAAGATAAGTGTCCTAACAAAAAAAAAAAAGAAAAAAAAAAGAAATGGATTTATCTTCTAATTCCCTTTAAAAAAACCAAAGTTTTTCTTTGGAAAACTATCATCTTGCCGGGGATCATTCCATAATAAATAAAACAATAGTTTAAAAAGTTTTTAAGGTTAGAATTGATGGAAGTTGAATCTACTACAGCGCCGCCATCTTTTTGGTAGTCTTCAAGGTCAAATTTATTACATCTATAACAGTTATTCTACAACAATACACGTTATAACTATCGTAAAATTCGTTTTGAATCTAATCTTTTTTGATGGTAATCTTTAGATAAGGGTGGTGGTGGTGGTTGAATTGGCTGAAGGGGGTGGTAGTTTGTATGTGAAGACACATCAATAGTGAGAATAACGCATTTACGATTCATATATGGATATTAAAAGTCATAAATCTGAAGTTTTGATATGAGTTTCCGTTTTTGCTTTAAAAACCGTCATATGCAAATGTATATCTCTGTATCAGTTTTTCTATATATATATCTACACATCCAACTTATATATTTATAAATGATGTATATACATATATATATATATGTACACATATTTTTAATATCGAAAATGGGGATACATATTTTATGGGATGCATTTAATATAGTCAACAATGTTAGAATAGAGTTGGTAGAAAAAAAAATAAAGGAAATTGTCGCCTGCTGGTTGCCACTAGCAAAAAATAGCATTTCTAAAGCATTCTAGATGCGAAAATCGGAGTTGCATTGATGCAAAAAAAAAAGAGGGAGAGTGAGAACGTAAACAACAAAATCAAACGGAAAGCTTTAGAAGCAGAAGGATAGAAAAGAAGATAGTTGGAAAATTTTACAGATTTGGGCAAGAGAAATACGCAAGTAATAAGGCTAGCAAAGGATGAAGAAGATGACGATTTTGCAAAAAATGTAAAACTTATATACAGTAGGCAAAAACAATGTTTGCAAATGCAAAGGCAGTGATCCAATGCCAACGCAAAACAAGCAATAGCAGTAGATAGGGAGGACAAGAAAAAACGATTAGGGAACGTCATTATGCAAGTGGGAATTTTAAGATTAGTGGGAAGATTGTGAAGGCTTCCTAAGCCAAACTAGAATTGTAGGAGCTACCACAAAAAGAACCCATGAGCATACTCAGCATTAAAGACGGATCCGATGTTACTGCAAGTGGTATAGATACCGAAACAAAAGAGAGTGAACAAGACAGAGGGTTAGCAATAAAATCCAAAGAGGAGCAAGAACTAGAGATAGTTGCAAAACCAGAAGGTGAAGATTAAAAATAAAGGAAATTATCGCCTGCTGGTTTCCACTAGCAAAAAACATCATTTCTAAAGCATCGGTTTTAGATGCAAGAATAGAACAACATCACTATAAAGTTGCATTGTGCAAAAATAAAGAGGGAGAGTGAGAAAATAGAATAAAAAGGAAAACTTTAGAAGCAAAAGGATAGGAACGAAGATAGTTGGAAAATTTTACAGATTTGGGCAAGAGAAATACGCAAGGAATACAGCTATCAAACGAGGAAGATTTTGCAAAAAATACAAAATAAAGTAGGTAGAAACAATGTTTTCAAAAGTCGCATAGCTACAAAAACGAAAGCACTGATTCAGTAAGGAGGACAGCAGAAACAAGCACCAAATTCAAAACGTAACACCAACACAAAACCAGCAATAGAAGTAGATGGGGGTATAAGAAAAAACGATTAGGAATCCTCATTATGCAGGTGGGAATTACAAGAATAGAAGAAGGATTGTGAAGGTTTCTCAGCTAAACTAGAATTGTAGGAACTACTACAAAAAGAACCCATGAGCATACTCAGCATTGAAAGACGGATCTAAAGAGAAAAGAGGGTTACCAATAGAATCCGAAGAGGAGCAAGAACTAGAGATATTTGCAAAACCTGAAGTAGAAAGGTTTGCAAATTTTGGGCAAGACTAAAGAATGGGATGAAGCAATTCTAAAAGATGGAGAATTGACGGAGATGTAGAAGCAATAACGCAGAAGGAAAGGTGACAAGAAGAAGGGTTAGTGGAAGATGTTGAAATAGTCGAGAAACAAGGGTCAGCAAATAGAATCCGAAGAGGAGCAAGAACTAGAGATACTGACAAAAGTAAAAGTTGAAAAATGTGCAAATTTTGGGCAAGACTAAAGAATGGAATGAAGCAATTCTGAAAGATGGAAAATCGAAGAAGATGTAGAAGCAATAATGCAGAAATAGCGCAAAAGGACCACCATAAGCAAAAAGTGACGCAAATACAAGAAAACCGTAGCAATAAGAGCGCTAAGAAGTGGAATGAGTATTGC